>JAODAL010041299.1:0-36021 GCA_025379985.1 Phyllomedusa bahiana | reverse complement strand
CCTCTCCCCCCCCGGGGTTGATGGAGCCTCGGCATCCCGAGCGATCGCCCGCCTCGCCCGCCCCTAGGAACGGCCCTGTTTGGCATATTACTTATGCGCCTAAGTTCTGTACACACAGTCGAGGTGCAATGGACTTTACGAGTGATGTTGCAGTTTATAAAAGATTTGATAGGGTATGTTTAACCAGTTATAGAAGTAATCCAGTAATTCTTTAGTTTACATGAATATTTGCACAGCCCACATCTATCAGATATGTATGTAAGACATTCATTATATCAAAATAATTCATACTAAAGATTGTAAAAAAAAATGTCACCATGTCCGTCTATCTCTATCTGTGTTTAAATTATTAGAATTAACTATACTTCTAAAACTATTTATCAATATTTTCATATTCTTGTAAAGCAGAGAGGTTCAGTGGAAAATGTCTGCTGTGCCTTAACATATTACTTTGTCAATAACAATGTTTATAGTATGAAAGGGGTGTTGGCTTTGCACATGTAGTGTTATATTCCCAGAAATTATTTTTCTGTTACAGACTGCTCAGAATCCTACCTGTGTAGTTAGAAAAATCCCTTGTCAAAATATTATCCATGAAAAGTGTATTGGTTGGTCTCAGGATGTTTTACAGTAAATCTGAGAACATCTTGATTGTATTTTAGATATTCATTAAACATAGGCTAAAATTCAATTCCAAGTTTCCACATGAGGAGAAGGTCATTTTTAAAACTGGCATAGTGTTTAATGTTAATTTGGTAAAAATTAGGCCGCATGTAGATGACACTCCTTGAAATTTCTGTTAGTTAACTAACAAGTGCAAACATTTTGCCACCAATTGAAAACCTTTTACCTTTGAATGGCATTTTTTTTATCAAATGCAAAAAATTGTGAGGTACCAAAAAATGTGTGACAGGCAGAATATAAGCTTGTAAATCCAAGGAGTAGCTAGTACTGTATATTTTGCCAATTAAAATGATAATGCAGTAAATGACCTATCTTGCAGTATGAAGTACAGTGAAATTACATAAAAGGTGACCCACTCTACACAAAACTGACCAAGTCAGACATTCCTTGCTATCCTTTATAAAATCAGATGTTCTGAGAAATGTATCTGTAAAGATTATCGAGCCATGCTGAAATGCTTACCATAATGGATCTAATTCATGCTATATTATGAATAATTAGGGTAGAAAATGATGTTCCTTGTCACAATGCATGGCGCAGTCCCAGTTCTGGACCCAGATACACTTATGTTTCTGCACACCCCCTGGTCCCTTCCGGTGTCTACTCACTTCTCCACTTTCCTGCTCCACTCCCTGCTGCTGCTGGCATCTGTGCACACGCTCCCTCTCTAGAACGTGTGCGCGCCAACTGATTGAGTTGTTCTCCAATGGCTGGCCACCACCTGGGACTTAAGGAACTTCCTGCCATTGCTCTGAGCCAGATTGTTGATGTCCATCAGTGATCCTGACTTATGTGTTGCCATCTCTATATTCTACCTAGCTCCGGTTTTACCTGTGCTGCTGAACCTGTTGCCTTGCCTGCCTGCTGTCTGCCAGACTCCTTGGTTCCACACCTGGGCTTGGCTGTCACCCCGAGTAGCCACGTCAGGGGTAGCGACCTGGGAGTCACCCACAGCCAAGTGCAACCCAACTTGCATTGGGCTCTGGTGAATACATGTGGGCTCCTTAGACTCCACTCCCTGACGTGGCCTGTATCATCGCTCACGGTGACCCAGAGGATCCACAACTGAAATTCTCTCTGTGACAGTACAATCTGGACAGACATCCCGCTCTGTCAGACCTTGTGCACATAACAGTGGTGGTGACTTGTATAAGCATCCATCAGAAGCAACATTTTTGAATGGTGCAAGCTATAACCGCCTGTCTCTCTGAACCTGCACCTGTTGTTATCCTGCCTCTTGCTGCAATTAGCACTCCCGTTATCATGGAGACCCCAAGACATGCAGCAAATTTTTGGACTAATGTCTGAAATACTTTTTACCACATCTGTTCCCGTTGAATCTTGCAAGGTAACTTTCATTATCAACTTGCTATCAGTAGAAGCATTGGCCTGGGCCAAACCCCTATGGGAGTGAGGGGACTCCTTGGTAGTGAATATATTTCAATTTCTAAAAGCATGCCACAAATTTTTTGAAGAACCTGGGTGGAGTTCTTCTGCTGCATCATCCCTGCTCCACGTCAGACAAGGGAATTCCACAGTGGGACAATACGCCATTCAGTTCTGCAGATTAGCCTCTGAGCTAGCGTGTAATAATGAGGCCCTCGTCGCAGCCGCCTGGGAAATCCAGAACGAGTTGGCTGGTCATGACGTACCAACTACCCTGGATCACCTCATCACTCTAGCCACCAGAAACAACATACGTCTTGCTAAGAGAGAGTTAGAGTCCCCCTAGCCTCACAGTTTTCCTCACTTCCAAACTCCTCCACAGACACTATTTACAGTTTCTCATGATGAACCTATGCAGGTGGACAGTGTTTACCTAACTGAGGAACGCAGGCACAGTCTGAACTTGTGACTTCACTTTGGCAGTACTGCGCATTTCTTGAAAAAAGGCCCAGTTCGCTTATATACACCTGGGATGTCTCCGCGCCTAGGACTTATGGGAGAGGTGAGCCTAGGTAAAGATGCATCTTTTCCATATCTGAGTACTTCAGCCGCCCCTCAGTTCTACATTTGGCTTCTGTTTTCAAATCTCTGCCATTCTGGATTCTGATTCTACAGTAAATTTTATTCATCCCTCCATGACTTCACAGTTCCATTGGCCAGTCATCCGTCTAGAAAGACTTCTGAGATTCTCTTCCATCAATGAAGATATTTTGAAAGAGCCTGTTTGTAACCATACTAAACTGCTGACATTACAGGTTGGGTGGTACCAGAAGGAGATTGTCATTCTATGTTCTTCCTCACTCCGCTGCAGTAGTTCTACTGGGACTCCCATGGTTACAACAGCATGATCCTGCATTTGACTGGAAAACGTGAGAGATCATACATTGGGGCCAGCAATGCCATCTCATTTGGAGCAACCCGCTTCTCCTCCTATGCTCCAGTCCTATGACTACCCTATGACCTCCCTGCCTGGCACTAAGCATCCTCTGTCTGTACCTGAACCTCAGACCAAATCAGCCTACGTTTAAAGAAATCAGTGTAAGGGTTGTAGTCACAAGTTGTCCTCTCCTACTGGTGCTGGTCAACAACTCCAACATCCTCTCTTCCTGCGGACCGCCTCTGGTTTTCCAGCTGTGGACTCCCAAGTCCAAGAACTTTTCTGGGACTGCCTAGACATCTGCTTGGAAGATAGTTTGTGGGAGACTGAGGAAGATGTCATTGCTTCACACCCTATTCAGAGAATTTGGCAGACCCAGAAGAGGAGGGGACTTAAGATGGGGCAACTGTCACAAGGCGCGCATTCCAGAATGCAGATGCACTCATGTGTCTGCACTCCCCACAGCTCCTGCTGGAGTCTACTCACCTCTCCATGCTCCTGCTTGGCTTTCCACTGCTGCTGGCATCCGGCACACAGACACTCCCTCTCTAGGGAGAAATCTTTCAGATTTAAAGGGCCAGCGCATCATTTGAGTTCCAATGGCTGGCTACCATCTGGGACTTAAGGAATTTCCTGACTTTCAAATGAGCTAGATTGTTGATGTTCATCAGTGATCCTGACCTGTGCGTTTCTGTCTATCTCCTGTTGCTGCCGTCTGGGTCCTGTTTTACCCATGCTGAACCTGTTACCTCATCTGCCACACCTGGGCTTGGCTGTCACCTTGAACAACCACATCAGGGGTAGCAAACTGGCAGTCCCCTGCAGGAAAGCCCACCCCACCTTACGGTGAGCTCTGGTGAATATCGGGGGGCTCCTTAGACTCCGTTCCCTTGCATGGTCTGTATCATTGCTTGCAGTGACCCAAAAGATCCAAGTATGCACTCCTCTCGATGATATTTGTGTGTCTTTTGTAAAGCATCAAAAACTGTTAAAATAGAGTAGTCAACCAAAGGATGTTCCATTTTCTGTAACTGATCAAGCTTATTTCATATCCTTACTGTAAAAGTTATTTTGTAGACAATTTGTATTTCTCCATATGGAGACAGAAAAATAAATGCTAATTGTTATGATCAGTTTATTACATTTACATTTAATTTCCCTTTCAAAAGTAGTGCATCTAGTATCATTACTGGTCCTTTTTTATCAGAGTAGTAAATAATAATGTTCTTGTTCTTGTAAAGTTGTAAGAGTATAGCTTTCTCAAGTTGAGTAGGATTAGTTGGAGAGTCTGAACTGCAAATCTGAAGAGAAGCACCTTCTTTTTCAAAGTTTAGAAAGTCCCCATAACTGGAGTCTTAGACTATATAGGCTCAAAGTGTAAATATGAGCTTCTGTGTCTACTGATATAATTAAAGATAGAACTCTAGTTTACATTTGATTTTTATTGTAAATCTTTTAAAGGGAATCTTCCATGAGAAAGGAGTATTCTTGTTAAAACCAACATTCCAGGAAAAGTATTTTTTTTTAGAATTTTTGGCAATATTTTTCTCTACTGTTGGCAGTCCTATGTAATTAAAAATAAAATATTGTTCTCTAGATGTGAGAAAAAACTTCTGAATGGAAGAGCAGACTAATCTCCCTTTGCTTCATCTGCTGCTTATATAGTCTCATTTCAATAATGATATCATTATTGCTCTATTGTTCTCTCAACAGGAATAGATAACAATAGACTAGACTGCAGGGCCATTTGGCAATGACAAACAGTACATGAAAAGAAAATAGGGTAATATTTTGTTGCACTGGGGAAGGGGTTTCTTCACAGCTATCAGAGTCTGCTGGTAATACTTACAATTCTCAGGCTAAAGTCACATATTGTCAATATGTGAAAATACAAATTTTGATGATATTGTCCCTTTAATGATATAATGGCTATCTGCTCCTGAAAAATGTGTTGACATAACTTAGAGTTACAAACCACAAAAATTATTTATGTCCCTGAAGGTTCAATATTTATCAAGGTTAGCAGCTGGTGTGAAATATAATCACTGTCTTGTTTAGATATCATTTCAATCTGATCATTTGTCAAGATTTAGGTGTAAAGATTTAGAATGCTGAATCCTGTGTTTAAGCTGTGCAATAGGTAATGTCTCCTTTTTGTGTTTTCTTATAGCTCTGTGTTTCTGCTTTTTGGAAAATTAAGCTGTTTCTTGAAGAATTCAGACTTTCCCATGAATTGCAGACAGTGAACTAATTGTACTGTCACTTCTGCAGGTTGTTGTGAAATAATCAAATATTACATTTCCAAGTTCTCTGTATTCACATCTTAGCTGTCATATTCCGAGCTGTAATATTTTCTGTAATCAGGCAGATATAAGAAAACATAATAATTTCTCTTCACTATGTTTACTTAAATTAGACTGATTTGGAAAAAATAGACTGTGATTTTCTTACACCATTAAAATAATAGGTTTGTAAATATTACAATTCATTAATTCAATTATTGGAACTGATTGCGTTTTATATTGGCAACAATATGTTCTAACACACTGTTTTGTATTACAACATTTGTTAGAAAAAAAAAAAACATCATATGTACCAGAGTCTCCGTGAAGGCACTGTCCTGCCTCTTGTATGAATTCAATGAAATAAGAATGAAACAGTACTGCTTACGGCAAAGTGCTTATGATTGCTGTAATGAACACCAGTTATCCCCATTGTGACCATATATTTGCTTGTTATATTTCAAGAACATAAAGGGTAGTGAACAGAGCCCAAGTAAATGACTAATGGCTACAATGAATAGACCGTTTTAGCCTCCTCTGCAATCAGCGGAGATAATATTTATTACAGCCTCCTCTTATGCTATGACAGTAAAGAAAAGAGTCCCAAAGAACAACAAATCTTAACCAATCTGCTTTATACAGCAACTATTTTCATATTGCCCAACTGTTATCCTATTTTAGTGTGACAAATGATACAAGAAACTTTAGAAAGGCTCCGTTGCATCCCTTCTGGGAGGTCTTTATAACCTAAAAGAGTATTTCAGTTTTCTCTGTAATGCTAGAAAGTACGTTTACTTTGCAGGCACCTGAATTGTTCACATATGGATTCATCTGAGCTTTATAACTCACAGGAATATTGAGGCAGATTTATGAAACTGTCTCAGAGAAGAACTGTTTTTGTTACGTATTGCAACCAATCACATCACAGCTTTTATTTTTAAGAATAGTGAAAGAAAGCTTTGGAGGCACATAATGTAGAAGATTTATTAAGATTGGTGTTTCATGTGGCAGACTAAAACTCCATTGAAACAAATGCTCTAAATGTATTAAAAGGCATACACTTTCCAATAGTTGTGGCACATTTTTCCTCTTGAAGACAGGAAATACACTATAAGGATGAAATGTATTTAGATTATCATTTCACACACCAGCTGTAATGAAATGTTTGCCAGAATAAGATGTGTAAATATATTAAAAGACTTGCCTAAGAGTAAAATCCACACCGATTTTGACCTAGAGTAGATTTAAATTATAATTTAAGCCACTTTTTGGAGTAAAGTAACACAAATGTGTCAGGCGGTAGCATACCACAACTCTATGACTATGCACTAACCACTTTTACTTTTAACTAAATGGCGATCTCACAATTTTTTTGACAAATGGGGCTTGTTTTTTCTTGTCAGAAGATTGCTCCTATGTTTGCAGTGAACAGGTACAGATTTACACTGCAATTGTAACCTGACCACTTTTCTTGCCACTTCTAAAAAAATTGCTTTAAGGATCACCAACTTCTCCTTTGCATGCTCAGCAGCTCTCTCTAGATTCTCTTCCTACCTCTCTGACCGATCCTTTAGTGCAAGTTCTACTTTTTCTCCTCTTCCTCTTTCTGTTGAGGTTCCTCAGAGAACGGCTCTAGGTCCTCTCTATACACAGCCCCTATTGGACAAACCATCCGCAGATTTGGCTTTCAGTACTATCTATGTGCTGATGACACGCAACTATACACCTCTTCCCGTGACATTACTCCTGCCCTGCTACAAAACACCACTGACTGTCTGCTGTCTCTGACATCTGTCTCTAAACTCAATCTTCAAATGTCGGCATATATTATAAAACGCTATGGCTCTCTAACCACTGCTAGGTTGCTTGCTACAAATGGGATCTCCCTAATCCCATAACATGTACCAACCAATGTATAATAGCAAGCTGAACTGTATATATAAAATAAACTTTATTGGTAACATATAACTAAAATATGTAACGAGCAGTGCTAAATGTAGCTACTTGCGTTCCTTAAATGTCCATAGACTGCAGTAGGAGAGCGGAATCCAAAGTCCATGTACAGAGTTCCCCGGCGTCCTCGTTTCGGTTTAACGCCCGTAGGGAGAAACAGACAGGTAGAGCCTGAAAGGACCTTTGTGACGTTTCGGGGCTAGTCCCGCCCCCTTTTTCAAACACGTAATTTCCTCATACCAACTTCCTTTTATACTCGACACCTTAATGATTGCCAAGGAACCCATAAACACTGGTTACATGTAAGTAAAATAAAACTATAAGAAGATACGTAGATTTAGATTCTCATTCATGCCTAGGGGAGCCAGTGTACTCATTTTAAATATCCAAAACGATTCTCTCCGGAGCAAAGCTCTCTCCAGATTTACCCTCGTTTTCCTGCTCTAACTTCCTCTAAGACGCACCACTTCAGATCCGCTACAGTGTGTCTTAGTTCAAAGAAATGTCTCGCGACCGTTGTTTCCCCAAATCTTTTCTTTTTTTCTGTATCTATAATTTCTGCATTAATTGAAGTAATTCCGAATAGAGGACTTATGTTCGGTAATTCGAATTTTTATTTGACGTTTTGTTTGACCTTGTATCCCTTACCACATGGGCATTTAGAAAATACACTACCGCCTTTAGAATTACATGTGAAGAATCCCTATGGCTTATTTTGTATCCTTTAGTGGGATGTGATGATGAAGTTTCCTTTGATGATAGCACTGCAATTGCAGCAACTTAGGCAGGGAAAGTGCCTTTTTTTTTACTCTGTTAAAGCATCTCTGCTTGGGCCTGCATTTTTGTTGGACTTGTGATGAAACAATTACTTCCCTACAGTACGGCCCTTTTTATAGACAAAACTAGGAGTATCCACAAAATAGTTTGCCATATTTTGGGTCTTTGGATAGCAGATTACCAGTATTTTTAATGGCTTGTCGTTTCACGCCGCTGTGATTATCAAAAGTACTTTGAAACATAAGTCTTCTATCCCTCTCAGTTTTTCTTTTTGGTTTTAGTAGACTTCTCTGTTCAAGTTCTAATCTCCTCTGCCAATTTCTCCAATGTTTCTTTTTTGTAGCCTCTCGCTATAAACTTATCAATAAGGATCTTCTCTTGCTCATAATATAATCTATCCTCCGAGCATATTCTCCTAGCTCTTATGAGTGACCTTTTGGGATGCCCATGAATAAACTGTGGGGCATGCTGACTCGCTCTGTGTAATATGTTATTTCTGTCGATCGTTTTTTATATAAAGTGGTGTTTAGACCACTAGGGCCCTTACTTATTTCAACATCTAGATAGCAAATCTTCCTCTTGTCTATATTGGAGGTAAACTGTATAGATGGATGCATTTGATTGAGCGAGTGATAAACTCATGAGTTCCTCCAAAGCTCCTCTCCAAATAACAAATAAAGTCGTCGACATATTCCAACCCGTATAGACTTTATAAAAGTCATCTCTGTTATAGACAAACTTCTTCTCAATAGCTATCATATAGAGATTAGCTATATCGGAGCTGCCGGCGAGCCAATTGAGACTCCCTGTAATTGAAGATATAGATCCATTTCCAAATCTAAAATGATTTTTAGTAAGTATCAAATCTATGATAGTCATGATAAAGTTAATCTTAGCATTGGTTAAGCTAGGGTCATTCTTCAGTATGTCATTAATTATTTCTATAGCTTCCTGATAAGGGATGTTGGTGTAAAGAGATTTTATGTCCATAGTGCAAAACACCATGCTCTCATCGATCGTAAGCTGTTCAATTTCTCTGAGGAACTGGCCTGTATCACAAAGTGTGTGGGGGTCATTTTTAATGTATTTCTGTAAGTAGCTGTCTACGTAGACAGCTAAGGGTTCCAGAATAGAGCCGATACCCGAAACGATTGGTCGGCCAGGAGGTCTCTCAATTGTTTTGTGTACTTTCGGCACCAGATAGAGTATAGGGATGCGTGGGTTTGAACAAGATAACAAGGTTTTCTCTTTGGGGGTGATGATGCCTTTGTCAACAGCCTCCACTAGGGTCTCCTCTATTGTACGCAATAGTTCCTGTGTAGGATCCCGCTTCAATTTTTTATATACTGCTGGGTCACTTAATTGCGCTAAGGCTTCCCGTATATATTCTTGTCTACCCTGTACCACCACTGCTCCCCCTTTAAACAGCTTTTTTGATGACTATTTCTTCATTATTTTTTAATTCCTCTAAAGCTCTAAAGTTTATTTTATATATACAGTTCAGCTTGCTATTATACATTGGTTGGTATCTGTCTCTAAACCTCACTAAAACTGAACATCTTATGATTTCACCATCTACCAACCAACCCCACCCTGCTATTTATGTTTCTGTGTGTGTGGTACTACTACATCTCCTAGGCAGTGGTCTCGCTGTTTCGGGGTCAAACTAGATTCTGATCTGCCCTACACTCCCTATATTCAATCCGTTACCTGCTTTTGTCACACCTAAAGAACATCTCCATATACTTTCTTGCCTTGACTACTTTAAGTCCTTGCTTATCGGTCTTTCTATCTGTAAACTCTCCCCTCTCCAATCTGTCCTGAATGCAGCATCCAGGCTCATCTTTCTTTCCAGACGCTATACTAATGCCTCTACCCTGTGTCAGTCACTGCACTGGTTGCCCATCCAGTACAGAATACACATAAACTAATCACTGTCACCCATAAAGCTCTCCACAGTGCTGCACCATCCTATATCTCTTCCCTAATCTCTGTTTAATACCCTACCTGGTATCTACACTTTGCTGATGATCTTATATTAAATGTCTCAATCATTTGAAACTCTCATGCTTGTCTCCAAGATTTTGCGCATACAGTATTCTGGAACATTCTATCTTCCTGTCAATCATGTGACACAGATCATCAGTGTTTATGACATTGTATCTTGAAATCAAACTCAACATACAATGTCCCAGGACAGACAGTTGTGTGCCGAAGTCATTATATTCTGAAACCAATATAACTTGATTGACCATTGTAATTAATATGTTTATTTCACATCTATGGAAGCTCTCACATAATGAGTGCTCTTAACTTGTGCTGCTTAAAGAGAACATGTCACATAGTTTATGCCACCCTGGCTGAGGAACAGTTAGGAAAAATAGAACAATTCCTCTAAAACTTGACTTTCATTATATAAACTTTAAAACCAAATAGTCAAAAGAAGGTGCCAAAAAAATAGGAGGGTAAATATACCTCAAATAATCGATAGGGTGCCTACACTTTACCTCTCACAGCCCCTATCTTATATCCCTTAGCAGAGCACTCGCCCTAAAAAAGGGCGACCCTGGGGAGTTTTGGACTATTTGTCTATACAGCATTTTTATGCGATAGCTATAACTTTTGTTACCTTGCTTGAGTATAAAGTACCTTACTATTGTGTATTCCCAGCTTGTTATATATATATATATATATATATATATATATATATATATATATATATATATATATATATATATAATATATATATATATATATATATATTATATATATATATAGTGAGGGGCAGCTAGGGATTTTTGTAGGCTAGAACTGCAGGGTCGTCCTTTTTTAGGGTGAGTGCTCTGCTAAGGGATTTAAGATAGGGGCTGTGAGAGGAACAGTGTAGGCACCCTATCGATTATTTGAGGTATATTTATGCTCCTATTTTTTGGCACCTTCTTTTGACTATATTTTTTATATGTTTTAAAGTTTATATAATAAATTTCAAGTTTTAGAGGAATTGTTCTATTTTTTCTAATTGTTTCTTAGGTGTCGTATTCCTCATTTTTTTCATATTTGGAGAGTTTACAGATTTACACCCTGGCTGAGGCCAGCACAAGCTAGTGACAGACCTGCTGTTTCCTGTGCTGTGTCCCTTATTCTGTAAGATGCTGTAGTTTTCGAGTATTTAGAGGTAGAAACATGTGACTAACTGCCAGGTGGGTGGGGCTAGCCTTTGGTGGGTGGGGCTATCACCTGCTCATGAATAACATTTGAGCATTAAATGATTTAAAACTACAGCATCTTGCAGAATAAGGGACACAGCACTGAAAACAGCAGGTCTGTCACTAGCTTGTACTGTCCTCAGTAAGGGAGGCACAACCTATGTGACAGGTTCCCTTTAAATCTTACTCTGTTCAGTTCAACACTAGTTGAACCAAATGTGCAAAAAAATGGGTTCAAAAAGTCTTGAATCCAAATTTGTTTACACTGTACCTAGCAGTAACTCTAACCCTAAATTGGGATTAAGGATAAGGTTAATATTTTGAACGCTTTTTTTTAGGGGTAATCTCTCTTATCTCTCTCTTCTGTGTCCAGCAGTGTTGTTGCTCTGACATCACTTCCGTCACATTAGGTTAGCTTAAGTGCTCCTATTTGACTTTGATCCTAATCTGAAGTGCAACACTAATCCTAACCATCTCTTATTATTCTAACCAAGGTTTCTTATTCCAGTCAGAAGAACTTCTCAGATACTTTTGGGGACATGGATAAAATCTGTCTAGGTCTAAGACTTTCTTTGTTGCCCATAGCAACCAATCCGAGCTCTCCTTTCATTTTTTCAGAGCACTATATGAAATGAAAGGGGAAATGTGACAGGTTGATATGGGCAACAAAGAAAGTTTTCATACATGTGGCAGTGTTCATACATGTGGCCCTTTGTTTCTGTCCTCAGTAATACCTGGCGACCTCTTAAGTCTGAGTTTTAAATCTTTTTCTCATTATATTTATCTGTTTGAAAAATAGATCCCCTAATCTAGGTGCTTAAAGTATTCAAAACAATTCCAAACAACATTAAGTTGACTAAAACAAAACTCAATCAAATTGAGGCCATAGTGGTCAAAGAAATAAAAAATACCCTGATATTTACCTAAATTTTCTCTGCCACTGATGCTCCAAAGCTGCAGTGGCGGAGGACAGCTAGGTAAGAATTCGTTTTGATTTTTTTACACACCTTGACCCTAATTTGATTGAATTGAAAGTGAACTTCCCTTGTAATTCTAAAGAAGTTTTTACCGTGTATGTAAAGGGATTGTCCCAAATTTTAAACTACTTGCTAGTTGTTAGGGGATGATTAAAAACTAAATAAATAAAAACCATACCTTGGGAACCCACTCATTCCAGCAGCACGGCTGGTCCAGGTGATCCTGGTCAATGATGTCACTGTTCATTCTTTAGCCAATCACAGGTCGCAACGGTCATGTTGCAATCATGTGCAGTATACCCAAGAGACCTCTGTGACTTGTAAATGGCTGCACAGTCATGTGAAGAATAAATAGTGACGTCAACAGTCGGAATCACCAGTGCTGACAAACTTTTTTTTCAATTTGATCATCCCCTAATGACTAATGAGCAATTAAAGCTTTTGAAACAACCCTTCAAAACTAAGGTTTTACCAATTTTATTCAGATAAGGTTATGCATACAGTATAAGAACACACACTATGGGTAGGTTCATACAGCTTTTTGCAGGCATACAGCAACGCTTACTTGCCCCCCGCTATACACAGGGCCGTCTCTTCCATTGGGCCAGGTAGGCCACTGCCCGGGGGCCCCACGAGCTCAGGGGGCCCTCCCGGGCAGCCGCCTCCCCTGCCCGGAGGAGCGACCGCCAGGCTCAGCCCCGGGGCAGCCGTGACTCGGGCCGCAGCGCCGGCTCGGCGCGTCGCCGGGGGAGGCTGGGGCTTCCCCCGGGCGGGCCCCGAGAACCGGCGCCGGTCTGTGGCACAGGCCCCCCCTCATCACATGGCTGCATGGCCGGGTCACAGACCCAGCCATGCAGCCATCACGGCCGCCGCCTGCACCGCGCGGTGCAAGCAGCGGCCGAAGCTGAACAGCTGGGATCTACTGATCCCGTCTGTTCAGCTCCCAGGAGGCCGCGGGGCAGGCGCGCAATGTGATAATGTCATCGCGTGCCTGCTCCGCGGCCCTGCACTCTGCTGTGAGCGGCCACCGGCAACGGACGAGGAGAAGAGGAGGGAAATCAGGTGAGTAACATTTTTATTTATTTATTTATTTTAAACTACGGCCCCTGCCTACCAATATACTGCCCTGCCTGCCCATATACTGCCCATATACTGCCCCTGCCTGCCCATATACTGCCCATATACTGCCCTGCCTGCCCATATACTGCCCATATACTGCCCCTGCCTGCCCATATACTGCCCATATACTGCCCTGCCTGCCCATATACTGCCCATATACTGCCCTGCCTGCCCATATACTGCCCCTGCCTGCCCATATACTGCCCCTGCCTGCCCATATACTGCCCATATACTGCCCCTGCCTGCCCATATACTGCCCCTGCCTGCCCATATACTGCCCTGCCTGCCCATATACTGCCCCTGCCTGCCCATATACTGCCCTGCCTGCCCATATACTGCCCATATACTGCCCTGCCTGCCCATATACTGCCCCTGCCTGCCCATATACTGCCCTGCCTGCCCATATACTGCCCTGCCTGCCCATATACTGCCCTGTCTAGCTATATACTGCCCTGTCTGCCCATAAACTGTCCTGCCTGGCTATATACTGCCCTGCCTGCCCATATATGCCCTGCCTGCCCATATACTGCTCTGTCTAGCTATATACTGCCCTGTCTGCCCATATACTACCAATATACTGCCCTGCCTGCCCATATATTGCCCTGCCTGGCTATATCCTGCCTGCCTGCCCATATACTGCCCTGCCTGCCCATATACTGGCTATATACTGCCTGGCTATATACTGCCTGGCTATATACTGCCCTGCCTGCCCATATATGCCCTGCCTGCCCATAAACTGCTCTGTCTAGCTATATACTGCCCTGTCTGCCCATATACTACCCATATACTGCCCTGCCTATATACTGCCCATATACTGCCCTGTCTAGCTATATACTGCCCATATACTGCCCTGCCTGCCCATATACTGCCCTGTCTAGCTATATACTGCCCATATACTGCCCTGCCTGCCCATATACTGCCCCTGCCTGCCCATATACTGCTCTGCCTACCTATATACTGCCCTGCCTGGCTATATACTGCCCTGTCTACCTATATACTGCCCTGCCTGCCTAATTACTGGCCCTATCTATGAGGGGATAATCCAGGAGGGCCCTACAGTCTATGGGGGAGATATTACAGGGGGCCTACAATCTACAGGGGGGCTATAAACCTACCTACAGGGGGCAGCATATTTACCTACAGTGGGCCTGTATACCTACCTACTTAATGGTGGGCGCTCATAACAGAGGTAGGAATAGGTGGTGAAGTGCTGATAAAGTGAGGATTCTAAGATGTTTGTGTGTTACATTCTGCAGGGACGAGCTGCGGCCGGGACAAGGCGTCATGGCGGTCTGGACGGAAGGAGAGGAAAAGGGAAAAAGAACGATTCAGAGAACGACTGATCAGATAGGACGTCTCCGGTGAGTCCCTGGTGTCAGGGGTTCTTTTGCTAGTATATTCGATTAGTGCTGTGGTCTCTGTAATGTAATGGTGACCTGAGCTGGTAATGTTTATATTTTGTTTCTTTGAGTTTTTTTTTTTTTTTTTTTTTTTTTGGGGGGGGGGCAGTATACCTCTCTGCCCAGGGGCCCATAGTGCTGTTAAGACGGCCCTGGCTATACACCGGGTGTTTTAAAAGTACGTGCTGGTCAGTTTCTACTTCTAAAGTGCTCTATGCCAGCCCCCATTCACATTCTTCTTCTGCGCTTGGGAAAACATCTGCTTATCATAGCACTTAATGAGTGTTATGATTTTACCGCAGGCCTATGATTTTACTTCAGGCGTATTGCAGCATAATTACGCCCCGAAGTACGGCCTGCAATTATACCATTTGAACATGCCCTATGGCTTGAATTAACTTAGTGCACAATGGAGATTGATTCTCCTAGGACCAAACAGTATCCCAAGGTGCAACATAGAACAAACATCACTACATACATAGTGCTGAGTCTACATGTGGCATAGTATTGAGTGTCATTTTATGCATTGATTATCACCCAAAAGAACATTCATAGGAACATTTCTTTAACCCCTCAAGGTCCAAAGCGTTTTGTTTTTTCAGCCCTGCCTTCCAAGAGCTATAGCTTTTTTTTATTTTTTCATCTACATAGACATTTGTTGGACTTTGTAATGGTTCCATTGACCATATAATGTACTATGAAACCCCAAGAAAATTCTAAATAGGGTGGAATACATAAACAACTTAACTGCACCTTTTTTGCTTGAGTTTTGTTGTGATGTTGCTCACTCTTAGTATGAATGATGGACTGTCTGTATTCTGCAGGTGGGTATGATTCGATTGAAACCAAATATGTAAGGTTTTTGTTATGCTTTAGTACTTCTGAAAAAATGAAAACATTCTCTATTTTTAAATTTACTCTGCAGTGTTATATAGTATTCTGAGACCAATAAATTTTTATTTCTGCACGTATGGAGATAATTAAGAGTACATTGTTTGTGGGCTGAAGTGTAATTTCTACTGATATTGTTTTAGAATACATGTGGCTTTTTGATCACAGTTTATTCCAATTTTTTGGGATATGAAATGATCCAAAGTATTACGATTTTGGCGTTTGGAATTTTTTTTCTTGTATGGTGTTTACAATATTGGATAAATGTTATTATATTTTAAGAGATAGCACTTTTGCAGAGGTGGTGATACCAATTATGTTTAACTTTTTTATTTTTTATTTGTAAAATGACAAGAGAGGGATGTTTTGAACTTTTATTTTTTTTTTTTTGTATTTTGAGAACTTTTTTCATTTTTTTTTATTTATACCTTTAGTCCCCCTTTGGTACTTGACCCTAAGAGGTCTAATCACTTGTACATCCTTCTGCATTATACCTAGGGCAGGAAGTCATAGGAGCAGTAAGATGGTAGCCATGAAAGCCTTCATTAGGTTTCTGGCTGCCATAGCAACCACTTAGCAACAATGATCTTGTTGTTGAGTGGTGATCGAAGGGGAAGAATGGCTTTGATATCTGCTATTACCAGGGGGAATCAGGTGTATCTAACAGCTGACACCTGCCACTTATAGATCGGGCTCAGCGAGTGAACCTGCTCCATATTCCCTTAGCGTTTCCATGACATACTAAAACAACATGGTGCGCTAACAAGTTTATTTCATTGGTCCATGTAAATGATCATGTGATAAGCTGACAAATGAACAAACACTTGTTCATCAACTGATCACATCTTTTATGCTGGGATAAAAATTTATATTTTTTGTCAGCATAACTTATGTTGTAAACAAGGGATGTGCTGTTGATGATAATGAATGTGCTATAAATTCTGAACAATCATTTTTGTGGCTGTTTAGCACCTGATAATTGATCAATGTGTAGGTTCCTTTTAAATAATAGTGATAAGTTCGCTATAAATTGATTGGTGCTCCTGGTGGACATTTATTAGTCCATGTAGAAGGAATCTTAGATCTGAACAAAAAGGCCTCTTTCCTTGCGTTTCCTTCTTGCCAACCAGCTACTAAGCCCATGGATTGGTAAATTCTATTTCAGTCTGTATGTATGCAAATCACCCAATTACGACTTCCTGTGACCTGTAACTTTCGGTCTGTGTTTGGGCTATTGCGCTTGTGCTCTTTATGTATAAACTGTTCAATTAGGACTTCATTTTAGAGTGGACTATTTAGTCTATAATTGAGCTACTGCACTAGTGCTTTATATGAGAATAGTGGATTAGGAATAATTTGTACCACTGTGTTTTTCTTTTTGAGAGTGAACCACTGAGTCTTTGATTGGGCCACCATGCACATGCTCTATATCGTATTGCTTACATCATTGAGCTTGATATTGTAATTCATCTGACCACATATTATCAGTGTTGTCGAGCTGTTCCTTGGTGGTGGAAATAAGTCTGACATATTGGATCTTGCATAAACATGTGTGGATATATATCTAATACTCCCCTGATGAATTCCAAAGTACACCTTGGAAGGAAACTCGACGGGAAGTCATTGGTGTAGGGTGCAGAAGGGCTGTGGATAGCCTCAGGTACTGGACTGAGGCCGTCCTTAGCAGGACGATGACTCCTTTTTTTCGATAGGCCACAATAAACATAGGGTACTACAGGGATAGTTCTCTCCTGATACATATAACAGGATTGGAGATCCTATTCTACAGACTGCCTTTATTTCTGTTTTTTGTAGATTAGGATTTCTTTGTAACGTAATTTGAAGTAATTTTATTATAGGCTTTATTAAAAGTTATGTTTTACTTTCCTTCCAGTGACTAGTCTTGTATCTTTAGGATGTAATTTTCAGTTAAGATATTGAGTAGAATCAATCTATTCTACGTCTATATTTTTGGTATAAGGCATGTAAATCACATTTTTAGCATAAATTGTGCCAAATTTCTTGCTTAATTGCTATAGTAAATATAGAATTTTCTTAGAATTTGTTATGGTCTCCTTCTTATAGTTAATACTCTTGTTGGAATACTGTGTGCTTGTTCCTCAACAAACATTTTAGAAAAGGTATCTGAGCTAAGTTTTTCCACAAGCCAGTTGGTAATCATTTTTGTAGCATCAGCTTTTCATTGCCTTTCATAAAACCCAGCAGCCACATTTTATACTGGTGCAATCTGTTTTCAAAGTCCATTATCTTTTAGTTAATATTTTATGTTTCACTTTCATCCCTCAAGATCTTTATTTCAAGGACCTTCTTCCCTATTGACTTTCCTCTAACCTCCATTTCCTCAAAGAGATCTCTAAATACAGGCAAAACTGTGCTGTGACATTAATTTCTCCCAACATGTTTGTGATAAATCTATTGCAATTAGTTATGGTGAGACCCTATGTACTCACTGTTTTAGGTAAGAGAACTTTAACCTGAAAATGTTAATTTTATGTTATTCATCTTGTTACATACTGTGACCGTAGTATGTAACACATAACCATACAACAATGTGTATATCATTTTGATGTTGAATTTTTAAAACATGAATGCATTCAATATTGGATGACTTGCATTTTAAGTTCATGACATTGCTGTTAGGTGCGCAAGAGGTGATAAATGTTGAGGGGTGCAAGTCCAGGGTGCCAGGCAGGCAGTAACTGCTTGGTAGCGGGTGTGGTATCGCTGGAAGGTGTAGTGCACCAGTTCAGAAGAAACACATAGGGCCACATGTATGAAAACTGTCTAGGTCTAAAATTCACTTTCTTTCCCATAGCAACCAATCAGGGCAACCCTTTAATTTCATATAGTGCTCTGGAAAAATGAGAAGGGGCCTCTGATTTTTTGCTGTGGGAAACAAGGTTAATTTTAGACCTAGTCAGTTTTCATACATGTGGCCCATAGACTCTCAGTTTGGGATATTGCTGGCTTTACTCACAGATTCTCTCAGCAGGTTACACTTGCCCGACATTACACCTTGCAGGTAGAAAATTTGCAATAGGTGGTTTCCACACTTTTCTTCTCTACTGCAATTGTTTCTTTGCAATTCTCTGGACGATTCCTATGGTCTTTATTCTCCTTCTATCTCTCAATAGATCTATGCCAGCAGGTCAGTGATTATTTTCTGAGGACTGTACTGTCTCTTGTTTCGCTTCCTATACAGGTCTCCTTGTCCACTATCACTCTCTTTTTTTCTCCTAGGACAGTTCCCTAGCCAGTCCATCAGCATTCTTTCTTTACCTTCCTCTCCCATTTACCTGTTCCTGATTTCTTGCTCTCTCTCTCCCCCACTTCATCTCTTGTGAGCTTCCAGGTGATTATCATACCTATAGCCTGTCCACTTCACTGCCCGCTAGTAAGTGGGTGAACTCAGTTGCTGGAATTTAGTAACAACAGGATCCTTAACTTCGAAACACAGAAATTAAACATTGAACTTCCTAACATATAGCTGCCTCTCATATAGACCTGCAGCCCCTCTCTTTACTTACACACTGATTGGCTGCAGGCCTTCCCCACTTTATTGTGCTACAAGCACCCCTGCCCTTATTTAAGAGACCTGCTAGGAACGTATCACCGAGGTGCCTGGCCTCAGTGAGGTAAGTCGGAAGTTTGGCAACAGTTACCACAGGTTACTGACACTTAGTAGTGTCAGTATAGCTGCTCAGAAGCTAATCCAGGATGACTTTTCCAGAACGGCTACAGTTTTGGATGGGAGGTCATTCCCACGTTTTAGGCCAGACTTTATCAGGTCTTTGAAGGCCTATTAAAACCTGTTGATTTAGACACAAGAGGGATGTGGCTGACTACCTGGAGTTGAGATCAACAGCAGAGCTGAGGGGAAGGCTCTGACCCACAGTACTGATGGAAGCCTAAACCGTGTGCTTGACTGTGTGAGAACACTGTGTTTGTGGTGCTGGGTAGTAGGCCCAGAAAACTGGTACAGAGGGACTCTCTGTACATTTAGTTAATGGCTAGATGGCCTAGGATTTATGTTGCAGTGTTTCTGTACATTGATCTGTGCTGAAGAATAAAGGTGAGAACAGTTTGGAAATATACTATGTGGTTCGAGTGACGTATCATGTGTCATATTCATTTACCAAAAATAGCGATGACAGAGCTAAGGTGACCATCTAAAATGGCGGCTCAATGCCAGTCTCCCAATACATATATTATTTATTGTAAGGGTTAGAACCACCCCTATGAACAATATTTTCATGTATGCATTATATATGTATTATGTATACACACATTACAATAATGGTCCCAACCATTACGATACAAGTCTTTACTCCATAACATATTGCTGATAATCATCCCTGGACATCATATGATTAAGGCTTTAGTATATCTTACTTCGGACCATAGACTGTGGATGGAGCACTTTACAGTAAAGGATGTCTCATGCGTCTAGAAGCTGGAGCAACAATTGGATTCTGAGCTGCTGGGATATCATTTGGACAATGTGTTCTATATATCTTGTGACAAAATTGACCATAAGCATATGATCAAAATCATAACCATCTATTCTACCTGTAGTACCTCTAGTAGTGTGCTTTACCTCACACACAATGATCTAAGGCTTTTGTGCAACTGGGTAATCATCTAGACCCATTTAATGAGGTTTCCAACTAATGTCATGGGGACAGATCTAGCAGATCAGAAATTTTAAACTGATTCATGACTGCTCCTTCAGTGTTTCATTTTCAGGTTCTACTTCTTCTCCTCTCCCTCTTGCCGTTGGGGTTCCTCAGGGATCCGTTCTTGGTCCTCTCCTCTTTTCAGTCTACATAGCCCTCAGTAGACAAACCATCAGCGGATTTGACTTTCGGTACCATCTCTATTCTGATGACACTCAATTATACACCTCCTCCCGTGACATCAGTCCTGCCCTGCTACAAAACACCAGTGATTGTCTGTCCGCTGTCTGTAATATCATGTCCTCTCTCTATCTTAAACTAAACCTCACTAAAACTGAACTTATTGTCATACCACTACCTACTAACCTACCCCACCCTGCTATTTCTGTTTCAGTGTGTGGTACCACTATAACTCCTAGGCAGCAGGCCCGCTGTCTTGGGGTTATACTAGATTCTGATCTGTCCTTCACTCCATACATCCAATCACTTGTCCGATTCTGTCACCTGCACCTCAAGAACATCTCCAGAATCTGTCCTTTTCTCACTGTGGAAACTCAAACTCTCATTGTTGCTCTTATTCTTTCTTGTCTTGACTACTGTAACTCCTTGCTTATTGGTCTCTCTCTCTGCAAGCTCTCCCCTCTCCAGTCTGTCCTGAATGCAGCAACCAGGCTCATCTTTTTTTCTAGCCGCTATACTGTTGCCTCTACACTGTGTCAGTCATTGCACTGGCTGCCAGTTCAGTACAGGATACAATATTAACTAATCACGCTCACCCATAAAGCTCTCCACAGCACTGCACCCCCTACATCTCCTCCCTTATCTCTGTCTTCAACCCTATCTGGACTCTACGCTCTGCTGCTGATATCAGATTACAGGCCACAATCATCCGAACCTTCCATGCCCATCTTCAAGATTTCACATGTGCTGCACCAGTTCTCTGTAACATGCTACTATGGGCGGTCAGGCACACTTGTAACCCTCAAAGTTTTAAGGGAGCCCTGTGCATACATCTTCTCAGTCTGACCTACCAATATCCCTAAGGCTATGTTCACACGGCTTATTTTGGGACGTATTTCAGCCCAGTCATTACGGTAATCCACAGTTCTCATAGAGAACTATGGATTACGTCTCCTCTCCCTGCTTGCACAATACGGCGAGCGGGGAGAGAAGTGACATGTCATTTATTCATGGCGTATACATGCCGAGAATAATGCATGTCTATGGGGCCAGCGGGCTGCCGCTCCCCCGCCGCACCCCGCCCCTGTACACACGGCATAACTGCGGGGTGAAATACGTCCCGCAATTAAGCCGTGTGAACATAGCCTAATTGCTAACCCCCACCTTCTATCACACACATCTGTTACTCCCTACACTAGGGCATTCACAGGCACTTTTCTGTAGATAGATGTACTGTCAGGGTGGCAGGTTCCTCCAATTTTTATTTAAACCACCCCATATTTATGTAACATGGACCATTGTACACCTTGCACTTCTCACTCCTTGTCTCGCCCATACACCCTAATAGAGCAGATCCCTCACACCTTGGGCTGTGCCAGATATCTGGCATCTTTTCAGCCTGATATCAGACGCAGCCCCGTTTTAACATTTTTAAATTTCCCGCACACCAGAACCGTAGCGAAGCTACATATTTGTAGCTCCGCTACGGCATCTCTAGGTGCATTACAGCTGGAACAGGTTTACCACTTTCAAAGTGGTACACCTGATCCATAAATGTCGCCATAGCGCTAAAATGCGCCTCATTTATGACCCGCTGTAGAGCAGGTTCATAAATCAGGTGCATTCTATGCCAGTGCATTGGGCATGAAATTTGCCGTGTTAACATGCATGTCGCCCTTTGTGTCTCATCTGTAAGTAGCTTTTATTGTGTAATGTCTGTCTTTTTGTTTGCACTTATAACCTCCAAATTATAAAATGCTGCAGAATATGTTGCAGAATAAAAATTATTATTATTGTTATTATTATTATTATTATTATTATTATTATTATTATTATTATTATTGTAACATCCTATGATTATGCCACATTTAGGTCCACATGTATGAAAACGTTCTAGGTCTAAAATTCACTTCACCATAGCAACCGTAATCAGAGCGCCCCTCTCATTTGTCCAGAACACTATATGAAATGAAAGGGGTGCTCTAATTGGTTGCTATGGTCAACAAAGTAAGTTTTAGACCTAGACAGTTTTTATACTTGTGGCCCATGTCTCACTATATTGATTCATCTTACCTCAGTCTTGTTTCCTTGGTTTCATTTTGAATTCAGGGGCGTGGTTACTGGCTTCTACTAGGCTGCAGTAGAAGCCAGGTCTGTAGCTATAGCAACCAGTGCTGACAGCCTATCAGGAGAGATCAAACAGGTCTGGAGCTATAGTGACCTGAGTAGCTGATGCAGCCCATACAAGAGGGGATAGCTGGGAATAGGTAGGACACTGTTAATGGACATATATTGCAAAGTCACTTGTTTTTGCAAGAGTTTTAACATAAAAAGCAATCCTTGTAGTGAGACAACCCCTTGAGCACAGTCCAATCAATATTAGTAATAATGTTTATTTACAAAGACTACTTGCTGTTTGATTAATCTATGATCAATTTGCATGGATGAGGGTGAAATACCTCAATTCAATAATTAGTTTGGTTGTCGTTACACTTTAAGCCATACATTGTACCGACTGTATATTAAATGGCTATGTAGCTGTAACTGAAATAATAGTACCCTCATCCAAACTGATCGTTGTGGTATCAGAGCATTTTAGAATTTGAACTCTTAGTAAGCTTCCTATTGGCTAGTAGTTGTATTACAAGTAGTATAGAATATAATGGCATCTTAGCTACTTCATGCTAAAAATCCTGGCATGTTAATCCCTTGTAAAACGTGTTACAGATCAATTGCAGGATATGACCTGTGATAAGATAAATTATTACCATATTATTGCCCTTCACTAATGAGGAGCTAATTGATTCCATACAATTTAGGAGAATATTTGTGGTTAATACTGCTCAGCATTCCAAAATGCAGTACTTAGTTATAATCATGCTCTAAAAATAATGTGAATAACCCAAGCCCCTGATTTTACTGCACATGTGCTTGCATTGAATTATGTTACATATACACAGTGCAGAGGTAAAATGAATTCAGCTAATGATCTGAGGAATAGATTTACCACCGAATGAGGAAGGAATATTTCATAGTGATGACATTCAAATATTTACAATAAAGTGTACTCCCTATTTTAGCTTAAATGCATGTGCATATCATACAGATGTAAAATCTAAAACTTATTTTCCCATATTGATATCTTGGAGAATCCTAGACATCTCCTACTTTTATCTGTTAAATCCTAAATTTCTCTATTCAATAGAGATGCCCCTCAATTAGAAAACTGTTTAATCGATACTATAAAAGTTTATGTACTAGATAGAGAAACTGGTAGAATAGACATTTAAGGATTTACAAAGAACAGATCTGTGTGTATCTTTGTATGCTGCTTAATAATATATACACTAATCAGTCTATAACACTAACACCACCAGCCTAATATGAGGTCTCCCTCATGCTGCCAAAACAGCTCTGTGTTGAAATATGGACTACGCAGAATCGTCTCCAGAGGTATGCTGTAGTATCTGGCACCAAGCAGCAAATCTTTTGAGTTCTTACCACAAAGTTTTGCAGAATTGTCAAGGTTCTCTTGTTTCAGATTCTGAAACAGAGGGCTTATTTCTCCTAACGGTAGGGCATATCTTCACTTTCTGAAGAAGCACCCCACACTGTTTGTGCTCGCTCCTGTCTTCACATAATTCATTGTGTGAGAACTGTGGGAGAGAGTGGCTCTCAACTCTCAGGACATCCTCCAAAACTCAGTAATCATGTCTGGTGTGCTGTGATAGCAACCTTCTTCCCAGGCAATCATTGAAAGTGGAACCACTATCAGACACTATAAGGGTGCTTTCACACAGCGCAGTTTTGGTGCAGTTTTAACTGTGCTCCAATTAAACTGCTTTTATTACCAGAAGCTTCTTTCACTTATGTAAACTGTTTGTAAAGTGAACAATCAATTAGTGTGTTTGTATCCACCAGTCTTCAAACACAGTAATTGATTACTTACTTGAAAAACCTTTCTGAACAATTTAGACAACTGAAAGAAGCTTGCGGGTAATAAAGGCAGTTTAATTGGAGCACAGTTAAAACTGCACCAAAACTGCGCTGTGTGAAAGCACCCTAAGCTAAGTCCTATAATTTAGTGATTACTGATCTGCAGCTGCTCTCACATCTGTGCTCTTCAGCCAGGTCTCTTGCTGTATCTATCATCATGAATTCAGCATGCTGATCATTGCTGCTGCACCACTTTACTTAATTTGGCTGCACCGATTGTTGTTTCATGCTCCTAGTTCTTAAGCTTATAATTCACAATGACTAGAGTGTTTGAAAGCTTAGTGTCGCATATGTATTCAGACCAAATGACCTGAAATAATTACCACAGCATGCAAAAGCTCCAGGAGATCCCCACCCTGCCTGTGCCCATGGCTAATGACAGCAGCTACAAATCCAACCAGCAGTAGCAACACTGTAGAGATGGACCTGCCTATGGACAGATGGGATCCTACCAATATATATATATACTTACTTTTATTTATATATATATATATATACAAAGAAATAAAGCAGCACTTCCAAAAAAACGAGTAAAGTAGAAAATGTAGGTGCCAGCAGAGACAGCTCTGATATAAGAGCCCCAAGATATAAAAATAAAGAAATATCCACGGCACTCTAAAGAAAATGTGAGCAAAAGAGTAGTTTATTCCTCCATGCTAGATAGCGACGTTTCAGCTCCCTCACAGAGCCTTTGTCAAGCAATGTTACATGTGATAACAAGCCATATATATAGTGAACAATTGGTGCAGACAATAATCAATCAATGTTTACAATGATCATAATATAGTATATACATAGTGAATGTAAAAACCACATAAAAATATCAAAACACACCTATATAGTTTTTGCTTTGCGTGTTGGTGAACAATCATAGTGTCCCCAAGACAATAAGAAAAGAAACATAATTACATAATTACAGTGCAATAAGGAGGCGGGGAACAAATGTAGACTCACATTTAGTTGGCAGTGCATACTCCAACATCGGAGTCCTGTAGTGCTAACTGCGCATGCCCTAACTCTCGGTAACGATTGGTCAAGGATAACCATAGTTACTAGACGCTACTATCCCCCGGACCGCTGTGCGCGTGCGCACTGCGCGCTGAGATAAACGTCAGATACAGATCAGTGTGTAGCAATCTGAAAGAGTTATAGCTACCAGGGCAC
Organism: Phyllomedusa bahiana; assembly: GCA_025379985.1. Taxonomy (NCBI): domain Eukaryota; kingdom Metazoa; phylum Chordata; class Amphibia; order Anura; family Hylidae; genus Phyllomedusa; species Phyllomedusa bahiana. The sequence goes on along the minus strand of JAODAL010041299.1, from coordinate 10,372 downwards.
ATGACTAATGGAGCCTGGCGTTGCCAAGGCAGATAATGGGAGAGGGCTCATGTAGCCGTCCAATCCAATTAGGAAAGGCTGCTACAGAGACTCCAAATGCATAGCAGAAATCAGTCCACAACGTGGATCGAATCGCCAGGCTCACCCACATGTACTGCTGCTAATGGCAACAAGCTCCAGTGTCCAATGGTGCTAAAAACTCAGGCTTACTCAGTGTATACAGCAGCCTACATGTGATCCTAAATGGGAATTCTCTAAGAGAGTCTCTGCCATTGTTGATGAAGCATTTTTTTGCTAATTTAATTGATAAAGAATTAGGGAGTTTCTTGTCATTAAACATCCAATCATTCCAATACTGTATTTGCTTCCAAAAATTCACAAATCCGTATATAATCCTCCCGGACGACCAACTGTCTCTGGTAGAGGATCCATATTTAACTATATATCTATTTTTCTTGATAGAGTACTTAGACAGTATGCTATTGAAGCTAAATCATTTATTCAAGACACTACTGATTTTTTGAATAAGATTCAAAATATTGAAATCCCTAGTGGAGCTATTGTAGCATCTTTTTGAAAATAGTCAGTCTATACACATCAATTAGACATGAAGAGGGCATTAGGTCTGTACAGCGGGTACTGACAGCAAGTCAGTTTCCAGCAGGTAGTCAGCAATTTTTGATATCTTTGCTTAGACTAGTACTTACATGTAATTATTTTTCTTTTCAAGACAAATTTTACCTGCAGCTCATGGGAACAGCCATGGGCACCAATGTTGTGCCCACTTACGCAAATATTGTCTGCACCAATTGTTCACTATATATATATGGCTTGTTATCACATGTAACAATGTGTGACAAAGGCTCTGTGAGGGAGCTGAAACGTCGCTATCTAGCATGGAGGAATAAACTACTCTTTTGCTCACATTTTCTTTAGAGTGCCGTGGATTTTTCTTTATTTTTATATCTTGAGGCTCTTATATCAGAGCTGTCGCTGCTGGCACCTATATTTTCTACTTTACTCGTTTTTTTTTTGGAAGTGCTGCTTTATTTCATTGTTTGTATTCTTGATATTAGAGCTGGCACCCAACCTTTTTTTACTATGGAGGCAACAGGCATCAATTTAGATATTCCTACCCATGCTTTTGCTTACACGGATGAAGATGCGGATCGGAATTTGAGAGGTATGGACGGTAATGCATCATTTTTGAGTAAACCTTCCGTTATTGATCTAAAGAGGAACTATGAATTATTTACTAAAAAACAGATTACCTCTGAATTTAATTACTTTGGGAGAGTATTTTAAGCAACACAGGATTCCACGTGGGATGCGCTCACAGTTAAGAACGAATTTGTTTGTTCAGGACACTGAATTTCGTGCACGTTTTGAGAAGATTTCCAATAAATATGCATCAGATATGATTCTATTAAATATTGAATTTTTGCAGAGAGATTTATCTAAGATTAAGACCCGTCTAGTAGATCTAGAGTTATCTTTAAGAACACATTTATCTGCAGAAGAGGTTAAGGATTTTTTTGAGAAACAAAAAATTTTTCGGGATAAATTTAGATCTGAATTGGAGGAAACCAAACGACGTAAATGGTACCGAGATCAAAGAGATTATGAAGAGGGGCATGTATATTCTTGGAACGTTGACTCTTTTTCTTTTTCGCGCAAGGATAAGAAGGACAAAGATTTTTCAGGTCGTTCTAATGAACATGATGGAGCTTCTGCTTTTTTAGAGAAAACCTCGACGCATTCAACACAAAGAGACGTACAAGGAGAGGGGGCCGCAGGCGGTTCAGATCTAGGAAGAACCAGATTGCAAAAAGCCAACAAGAACACCTCAGCGAAATCCCAACAAAAGAAAAGTTGAATAAATCTGTGTTGGTAAATATATCCTTTATTCCGTTATCTGAGGTACAAATTAATTTGTTATCAAAAGGTCTTACGTTTTGTCCAAATCCTGGCACTGATTGGTTTAATTTGGAACTTGATTTATATCGTTTTTTTTCGTCAGATTAAATTACGTGTATGGTATGATAATAGAAGTGATTGTTCTAATACAGTAACATCTAGTTCTATCTTTAATTTTAAAGATTTAAATTTACCATCTAGTAGTGATTTTGTGCCCAACATCAACTCTCATGCCATTGACACCTTCATTGATTTGGTTAAAAAGGATATTAATGCTTTACCGAAGTCTTGGAATGATCAAAGATATTTACATCCTAATATTACAACATCAGAATATCAAAGTTTAAGTGAATTGATGAATAATCAGGATTTAACTATTAAGCCCGCCGATAAGGGCGGGGCTATTGTTGTAATGAATACATCTTTTTATTTGCAGGAGATTTACAGACAACTGAATGATTCTAAAGTATATAAATTATTGACATGTGATCTCCTAAATGGGAATTCTCTAAGAGAGTCTCTGCCATTGTTGATGAAGCATTTTTTTTGCTAATTTAATAGATCAGGAATTAAGGGAGTTTCTTGTCATTAAACATCCAATCACTCCAATACTGTATTTGCTTCCAAAAATTCACAAATCCATATATAATCCTCCCGGACGACCAATTGTCTCTGGTAGAGGATCCATATTTAACAATATATCTATTTTTCTTGACAGAGTACTTAGACAGTATGCTATTGAAACTAAATCATTTATTCAAGACACGTCTGATTTTTTGAATAAGATTCAAAATATTGAAATCCCTAGTGGAGCTATTATAGCATCGTTTGATATAGTCAGTCTATACACATCAATTAGACATGAAGAGGGCATTAGGTCTGTACAGCGGGTACTGACAGCAAGTCAGTTTCCAGCAGGTAGTCAGCAATTTTTGATATCTTTGCTTAGATTAGTACTTACATGTAATTATTTTTCTTTTCAAGACAAATTTTATCTGCAGCTCATGGGAACAGCCATGGGCACCAATGTTGCGCCCACTTACGCAAATTTATTTGTGACACTTTTTGAGGAGGAAACCCTCTATGGGTTTCCCCCCCTTTGGGGAAGGGCCCTTTAGTGGTGGCGCTACATAGACGATGTCTTCCATTTGGTAGGGACAATTAAAAATTCAACTTTTCCATTTTTATCTAAATTTGATTGAATGACCTTAAATTTTACCCTGACATACTCAAACCAATATTCAATTTTTTTTTTATAAGAATGTGTTTATTCATAATGATCATTGACAACTGGGTACCGTTAAACAAAAGACAAAATAATTTTTTGCATTATACCATTCCCCTCCAAAAGCTATGATCAATGCTTCCCCATAGCCCAAAGTTAAGGTTAGGCGAATAGCGAGGATAATCAGGTTTTGAACAATCTTTGAATTTAAAGATTTAAAAATTTCAAAGAAAGGGGATAACCCCCCTTTACTTAATCATATGCTAACACAGTTCGTAAATAGAACGATCAAGACATTTCAACTAAAAAGAAAGAGAACTCAAACGCCTTTTTTTTTGTCACCCAAATTTTAAAGAGGCATCATGACATTAATAAAATCATCAGAAAATACGGCCCATTATACAACAAGTTTTTCCTAATATTGTAGATCTTCAAACTCTTCCAATGTCCTCTTCACCGTAGACCACCCCAATTTACGAGACAAGTTTGGTTAAAATCTATGGTTTCCCTAAGGTAGTAGACTCAACCTACTATTTCAGGTATTACTAAACTGGATGTTTCCCTCGTCTTAGTTGTGTGAATTGCTTCTACATGTACAAGGGGACAAGCTTCGTTCATCCGGTTACTCAGATAGAACATAAGTTTAGGTTTATTTAACCTGCAGTTCAGAATGGATAATCTATGTTTTGTGGTGCCCATGTCATCTTCTCTATGTGGGAGAGACAAAGGCGACTTGCACTAGCTTAATAATCATAGGCATAAAAATTTGCAAAAACGACAAGAACTACCATTTTCAAAAACACTTTTCAGATCTTGCTGGTCAACTGAGCGGGATCTCAAATTCATGATCATTGATCATGTAACCTATGCCTAAAAAAAGGAGGTGATTGTTTTAACTTTATTGAAAAAAACGTGAACTTGAATGGATCTTTTCGGTTAAAAAACACTTAGACCCAATGGATTAAATGTGGGATTTTTTACTATTTCTTGTAAAATGAGATAATATTGTTAACTGTGTTTTTATCTGCATAGTCCGTGTATTTGTGATTTTTCTTAAAAAGAACTATTCTTACTCTGTTTTGTTTTTTTCAGATTGACACTATTTTGGATAAGTACAGGGAATTGGGCAAGTGGACTCACCTGAAGTTTTTATTATCAATGTCCTGATAATATTTGTGCTTTGCGTTTTGCCTGCTCATTTGCCCATTTTTTTACTACATTTTAGGTGTTTGGAGTGCACCATTTTCTATGTATTAAAATTGTATAAGCCTTAGGCGGTTTTGATATAATGTAGGCTGCGTATACACTGAGTAAAACCTGATTTTTAGCACCATTGGACACTGGAGCTTGTTGCCATTACACAGTACATGTGGGTGAGCCCCGGCGATTCGATCCACGTTGTGGACTGGGGTTTCTGCTAGGCATTTGGAGTCTCTGTAGCAGCCTTTCCTAATTGGATTGCACGGCTACATGAGCCCTCTCCCATTATCTGCCTTGGTAACGCTAGGCTCCATTAAGCCCAGGTTGCCCTGGTACTATAACTCTTTCAGATTGCTACACACTGATCTGTAACCCCGACGTTTAATCTCAGCGCGCGGGTGCGCACCCGCGCACCAGCGGCCCCGGGGGATAGTAGCGTCTAGTAAACTAAGGTTATCCTTGACCAATCTTACCCCAGAGTTAGGGCATGCGCAGTTTTTGCACTACAGGACCCGATGTTGGAGTATGCACTGCCAACTAAATGTGAGTCTACATTGTTCCCGCCTCCTTATTGCACTGTAATTATGTAAAATTTTGTTTCTTTTCTTATTGTCTATGGAACACTATGATTGTTCACGACCAAGGGAGCCAAAACTATATAGGTGTGGTTTTGATATTTTTTTGTGGTTTTTACATTTACTATGTATATATATATTATGATCATTGTAAACATTGATTGATTTTTTGTCTGCACCAATTGTTCACATATATATATATGGCTTGTTATCACATGTTTAACCCTTGCTTGACAAAAGCTCTGTGAGGGAGCGGGAAACGTCGCTACCCAACATGGAGGAATAAACTACACTTTTCTCACATTTTCTTTAGGGGTCCGTGGTTTTTTTCTTAAATTATATATATAATATAAAATATATATATATATATATATATATAAATATATATATATATATATTAAAATATTTATATAATATATATAAATATATATAATATATATATATAAATATATAAAAATAATACGTATAAATACATAACTGTTTGCAAATTTTTAAAACTTTTCAGGGGGCCCAAACACTGAAGCATAAACATTTTTCAAAAAATTTAAAGTAGTCAACTTTTACCTTTTTTTTAACATGTAAAGGCCTTTTCCTCAGGGAAACGGGTTTGAAACCCGGGTTTTAAAAAAACTTTTTTTTCAGTTTTTAATATTTTTAAAAATCCCCACAAGCCCTTCCTTTTTTGGGAAGATGGTTTGACTAAGCTATTCCCAAAAAATTTTGTATCTTTTTCAAAGTTGCTTGCCTTAAAAACTTCCCCATTTTTTCCTGCTTCTCATACTTAACCTCAGTAACTTTTTCATTTTATTTTTGGGAGGCAAATTATTATTGCCAAATTTGAAATGGGGCACAGTTTTTAAAATGGGTAAACGGGATTTTTTAAAACAGGCGAAAAATTTAGGTTAAAATCTGTGCACATCTATTAAGATCGGGGCCTTTTTTTTTCCGGCATTTTCTGAAATTTTTGGGGCGGCCGGGCAAATAAATTTTACAAAAATAGAGCAGGGTGAGATGTTGTGCGACGTCAAAAAGGGGGGGATGTGTATGGTTGTTTTTTCCCCCGGGAAAAATCACTTTACCCGTCGTTTTAAAAAGGGAACAGCTTTTTCCTTTTTCAGCCTCATGTCTCTCAGCGTCTCAGAGCAAAAGGACGTGCGTCTTTCTTTGGGGCCAAACAGCCAGGGGAAATTTAAATTTCTTTTCCCCGAGAAACCTCCCACTAAAGCTTTAATCCTTACAAAATTTAAATTAGATTAGAGATTGGAAGATTTTAATAGTTTTGGGAGAGAAAATTTTAAAAGGAAACATCTACCGGGTGTAAAAAATCACGGGGGGGGGCCCCCGGGCGGGGAAAACAACAAGTCTATAAAAAAGGGGTAAAGTTTAAACCCAAAAACCTTTTTGTAAAACATTTTCACTGGGAAAAAGCTTTAATTATTAACAGTTTTCTATTGAAATATTTCCTTTTAAAATTGGGCACCCTGAACCCTTTTAAGGGTACACATCTTTTTTAGTAACTGCAGGTCTTTTTTGTTAGGTTTCAAAACCCCCACTTTTTTTATTTATATACATTTCAGATAGGTTTTTCATTTTTTAAATTTTTCCCATTCCCCCATTTATTGAAAATATCCACCATGCACTTAAATTTTGAAACCAGCAAAATTTTTTTGTCACCACAAGGTTAAATTTAAAGGTTTGGGACAAAAAATCTTGTTAATTATACAAAAAGACAAGCCTATAAAGAAAAACTGGAAAAAGCACCAAGACTTAGTGTCCCCTTGGCACTGCAAAAATTTATTTTTTTAAAAATTTTTTTCTATTGAAAATATTTCCTGGAAAATTGGGCAGCCTGAACTTATAAAAACCCCAAAATTTTTCTATTTAACTGCAGGTCTCTTTTTTAGGTGCAAAACTCCACTTTTTATTATCATTATAATTTCAGATAGGGGGTTCTTTTAAATTTTGGGGCCCACCCCCAAACCCTTTTTTGATATATCCACCTTGCATTTAAAATTTAATCCAGAAATTTTTTAATAGCCCAACCACAGGGGGAATTGAAAGGTGCCAAATATATCTTGTATTATACAATACTAACAAAAACGTGTTTTTTGATTTGGGCCCGCACTAAAAGTTTTTAATTTCATTGAGGGGGGCTTGAAATTAAAATTTTAAAACACCAGAAATTTTTATAGTCACCACAGGTAAATTTGATGGGTGGAAAAAATCCCTTTTGTATTATCCAATATTTTTCAATCCCTTTTTTTTTTGCCCTTTGGGGCGCGGGCCCCAAGTTTTGGTTGATAGATCTACTTTGCATTAAAATTTTTGAAATACAGCAATTTGATAATCACCACAGGGGAATTTTAAAGGTTCCAAAAAATCCCTTGTATTATCCAATACATTTCATATACGTGTTTTTTCACTTTGGCGCAGGCCAGCTTTGTAGTTTAAATCTACTTTCATTTATATTTGAACCCCGAAATTTTTGTTTTTAAATTTTAAAGGGATTTAGAATAGCGGGTGTTTTGCCGTCTTTTAATAAGAGATTTTCCCAAAAAACTCTTCCACCCCTTTTCCAAAAAATTTTTTATTTTTCCCTGAACATGGAGCGAAATTCCAGGTGGGTAACGACCCAAAGGGGGGTAGGACAGGGGAAGGGGGGGTTTACGAAAAAGAAGGTGCTCCTACCAGTTGTTTTGGCGACAACACGCTTTCCCAGGGGATGCAGTTGAAAGGACCGTGGGGGCCTGCCCATCGCTGGCCCGGGGCCCCGTAAATCTCAGTAAAAAACAGCTCGCCAATCTGTCCTTCAGTTTTTTAATGCAACCTGCATCCAGCATCTTACCCCCCTTCGTCCTCGCCAGCCCCAAAGGCCACAAATTTTAAACATCAGCACCCCAGCATCGGTCCAACCTAAAGCACCCCAAAATGTAAAACTCGTGTCCCCAAACCACTGTGGGAAATTTCCAAATTTTCCTGAAGACCTCTTTGATGACAAAATGGGGTTTGGGGGGTCAGAAGACAGGGTTAAAAATCAAGGGGGCCAAAGAAATGATTTTTTTCTGCTAGGGCCCCGCCCATTTACGATCCCAAATCAGAGGAGGAAAAGGGAAGCCGGAAAAAGGGAAAAAATCCCGGGCATTTGGAACGCCTTGCAGCCCCCTCTTGCTTGTACCCCCTTCGTTTCCTGGATGCGGGAATGTCAGGACGCCCAAAGTCACCTTTGTTGATGATGATAAAATACGACATTGCGGTTTTCCAACGTGGCCCTTTTTCACAAAATTTTTCATGCGAGCGTTTCCCTCACGGGGGACAGGGGGAAAAACAATGGGATAGTGTCAGTACTTTTTTCTCCCTAAAAAAAAAAAGGGAGGGGGGCGGGTCGCAGAAGTCCGCTGTTTATAAATTCCGCCACCAGGGTTCACCCGCAAACCCCCCGCTCCTCGTTATCGCCATAAAAAAGGTCCAGGGACCGGGCCTTTTTTTGCCCCAAGCCTTTGATTAAACCAAAAGCGAGGTAAATATCCCGCCATGCCTAAACGCAAAAGTAAAAGGCAAAAACCCTTGGGTTTGGAAACCACCACCAACATGTCTAGTCACTTTCAGCGAATCCCAAGAGTTGAAATGGGGGAAAACATTTGGGGGAAAAAAAAGGCCAAAAACCGACGCCGGGCCGCCCAAAAAACCCGCACAACCCCTCGGGCCCGCCCCCTTTCCTTTTCCCGCACCCACCAAGCTTTTCCTCAGCTGCCCATGTCTCCAAGAGCCCATGATCAGGGATCACCCTTTCCGCTTAAAGCCCCCCACCGTCGCCCGAGAAACCCCCCAGCACCACCAGAGACCCCACCTACCCCTTCCCCTTTCCCCGCCATTTTGGACGACCCTGCACCCGTACAGGGGCCAAATCTAGCACCGGGCCCTTTTGTCTTCCGGGTTTTTGGGGGGCAAAGAAACCCCTTTAACCCCAAACCCTTTCCCCAAAGCCAAAACCCCTAAAATTCCCGGCTTTCCCAGGTTTTTGGCCTTGGAAATTTTTCCCCTTTTCTGTCGGGTTTGGACACAGAGGGGTTTTCCGCCACGTCATTGGCCCTTCCCTGCCCCCATTACCAGATCCGAAATAGGGGTTTTCTTTTCGAAAAATATCCCTGCCCTGGGGCCCGCCACGTTCATCTAAAATTTCAAGCGCGTTGTCCCGCCCTCTTGGCCGGGAAAAATCCATCCCGACCACCCACACATGGACTAGAAAACACGGCCAAGGGCCCCTATATCTCTGTGCACTCACTGGGTGAGGGTGGGTGGATGTCCGTTGGGGGGGACGGTGGCTCTCAGGTCGGCGCACGGGTCTTCAAAAAACCCCAGGGAAGGGTGCCGGGTTTTTTTCCCCCAAAAAGGGGGGCCTCTGGGGGCATCACGTGCCCCGAGGAAAAACCCGGCCGTGTTTGGGAAAATTTAAACTGTCTTGGGGGACCGTCCACAAACAGGGGATGAGCTGTGGGCGGCTTCTCCGGGAACAAGACCCCAGCACTGGGGGTGGGTGCCAAGAACCGTGCCAGGCAAGGTGGGGTGCGAAAGGGCGAAATCTTTTGGCCGCCCCTTAAATCGGTAGGGGGACCCCACCCCCCGCCCGGCACAAAGTCATGAACCCCTTGGGGCGTCCCCGAAATTTCTAAAAAAGCAAACCCGGGGCCCGGACTGCCGCTGAGGGAAGGGGCCGGGAAATCAAGTTCGCACCCCGCCCTTTGTTTCCCTGCTTCGCCCGCCTTTGGGTGCTTTTCAGCGTCAGGGTCGGCCCCTCCCCCCCCCCTCCCCAAACCCCTCCATTTTTGGGCGGGCAACACGCTGGAAATTTCCCCCCTCCACATGCTCCAGCGACTGGGGGCAAACAGCGCAATGCCATTAAAACAGTACGAAAATGACACATGGCCGAAAAAGCAGCGGTGCGGAACCTCGGGGGGGGTTGAAACCACCGGGGATTGGGGGGCAGGGGAAAGAAAACCTTTTTAAACCCTCCCTTTCCATTTTTTAAAAGGGGCCCCCAAAAATGGCAGTGGGAAAACAATGCCCTTTTCCCGCAAGAGCAAATTTTTTGGGGATCTTAGTTTTTTGGAAAAGATCTTTGGACACCCCCAAAACAAAAAGGTCCCCCGGGAAACGACGGGGGAGGGGAAAGGACAAAGATGCGGGCACAGGAAACCCTTTTCCCCCCCTTTAAATCCACAAGGCCCCAAAATTTTACACAATTTCATTTGGTTCCTTTTATTAGGCTTTGGTTTTTGGGGGCCAGAGCTAGTGCAAAAAGGGGGCGGGATCCCGCTCCAGGGGGCATCATCTCAGGCAATTCCCGGGCCCGTTTGAAGGCTGGGGCCCCCGGGGGCAGCGGAGGAGGAGGAGGAGGGGGAAGAGAGGGTTTCCTAGACCCCGACGTTACCGCGTCCCTGCCTTTGGAAAAAAGGTT
>JAODAL010041298.1:0-36022 GCA_025379985.1 Phyllomedusa bahiana | reverse complement strand
CTTCTGCCCAGGGCGCTGAGCGCCGAGATTTCAAGCGCCCATCTCCCCATAGACTATAAGGGAGAAGTACTCCCCCTGATTGGCGGGATAGCCAACCACCGCTAGCTCACCAATCGCTCTTTTTGTTTTTTTACTGTATTTTAATTATCCCCCCGTGGATCGTTTGGGTCTAAACTTCTCCAAGCTAAATGGTTTTTGTCGCTCCTATTCTGATTGGTCAAAAATTCTCCATATTTTAAGGGGTCTCTGTCGCCCTATTCGATTGGCTAAAGCTAGCCGACCCCCGCTAGCTCAGCCAATCACTCTTTTCACATTTTTACAGTATTTTAAACGCCCCCGCCGGGATTCTGATTGGTCTAAACTTCTCCATGGGCTAGGGGTCTCTGTCGCTCCTTTTCGATGGCTGACTACCCAATCCCCGGTAGCTCACCAATCAGCTCTTTCTTTTGCTTTTTTTACTGTATTTTGAACTACCCGCCGGGATTCTGTTTGGGTCTAAATTTCCCCATGGTTTTTAATGTTCACTGCCCGCTCCTTTTCTGTTTGGGCCCAATAGTTCCCATGGGTTTTTTAAGGGGTTCACTGCGCTCCATTCGATTGGGCCCGTTTATTCCAAACCAATCAGAATCTTTAGAATTTAAATTTAATGTATTTCCCGCAATTTCCAATATCCTAATTTTTAATTTAGGATATTGGAAAGTGATTTTTTTTTATTTATTTTTTATTTTAAGTTTCACTCTTTTCCTGAGAATTTCCCCCTTTAAAAAAAGGCGTTTTTTGATTAAAAACCCGCACCGACACTGGAATGTTTTTCTCGCTTTCCACCTTCTCGCAGGGAACTGTTTTTCGGCGCATCCCGCACTGCGCCCATGCCCCCCACTGTCCCCAACACACTGGCGGGCGCGGGGAGCTGTTGCCCGCATGTACGAGCCACCGCCTGGGACGGCGAATTTAGGCTCGCGCCTCAGCCCCCCTGCGCCCCCCCACGGCCAGCGCGCGGACTTTTTTTCCCCCATGTATGACCGCACTACCCCCCGGCGCCGAATATAGGCGCAGCCCCCGCCTGCCCCAGCCCGCACTGCGCCTAAACACACAGGCAGGGGGCGGGAGACTTTACATAGTATCTAAAAGGGGCCCCCGCGCCGACTAAATCAGCGCAGATTTTCCCCCGGGAAACGGCAAAGGTCGGCCCACCCCCGGCGGGATTCATACATGTCACCCAAGGTGTGAGGCGGGTGACACGTCGGCGTGATTGACGGAGCCCTGCTCCTCCAGATGTGACAGCCGCCCCCCACCCACCACTGCTGCGTCGCTTTAATTTCTATGTGATGATTGATAGGTCACCCTCTGGCTCCGGCATTATAACACCTGCTCTGATGCAGGAGGTTACCTAGTTGGGGTTACAGGAGGTGCCGCTTATCTGCCGGTAACATCATGTCTGGTCTGGGGTCTGCAGGGGTTGAGCGGGCTGGGGCCAGGGGGTGATCGGTCTGTGGTCTGCAGGGGGGGGGTCTGGGCTGGGGGCTGCAGGGGGAGGTCGGGGTTTGGGGCCTGCGGGGTGAGGTCTTTTTGGGGTCAGGGGGGAGGGCTGGGCTGGGGGGCTCAAAGGGGTTTTGGGCTATCTGGGGTCTGCAGGGGTTGAGGGCTGGTCTGGGGGCTGCAGGGTTTAGGGCTGTCCCGTGGCTCAGGGGTTAGGTCGGTCGGGGTCGCAGGGGTTAGGGCTGGTCTGGGGCTGCGGGGGGTTTTTAGGGCTGGTCTGGGGTCTGCAGGGGGTTTAGGTCTGTCGGGGGCTGCAGGGGGGTTGAGGGTTCTGGGGTCTGGCGGGCGATTTTGGGCTGCAGGGTTGAGGGCTGGTCTGGGCTGCAGGGGTTAGGCTGGCTGGGGGCTGCAGGGTTGAGGGGCTGGTTGGGGCTCAGGGGTGAGGTCGTCTGGGGCTGCGGGGGTCGGGTCTGGCTGGGCCCGGGGGTGAGGTTTGGCTGGGGGCGGGGTGAGGTCTGGCTGGGGCTGCAGGTGTGAGGTCGGGCTGGGCTGCGGGGGTCCCCAGTTGGTCGGGCTGCGGGGGGCGAGGTCGTCTGGGGCCTGCGGGTCGAGGCGGTCTGGGGCGCGGGGGCAGGTCTGGTCTGGGGGCGCAGGGGTCAGGTCTTGGGCTGGGTCTGCAGGGTTGGGTCCCGGGCTGGGGGCCCGCGGGGGTTTAGGTCCGGTCGGGGGTGCAGGGGTTGAGGTCCGGTCGGGGTTTCAGATTTAGGCCGGTTGGGGTCGCAGGGGTAGGTCTGGTCTGGGGTCTGAGGGGCTGAGGGCTGGTCTGGGGTCGCAGGGTTTTAGGGCCGGTTTTGGGGCCTGCAGGGTTTAGGGGTGGCTGCAGGGTCAGGTCCGGTCTTGGTCTGCAGGGGGCGAGGTCCGGGCTGTGGCCCGCAGGGGGGCGAGGTCCGGTATGGGGCTGCAGGGGGGTCCGGAGGGGGCCGGGGACCCTGGGGTCTGCAGGGGTCGAGGTCCAGTCTGGGGTCTGCAGGGGTCGAGGTCCGGTTTGGGTCCTGCAGGGGTCGAGGTCCGGTCTGGGGTCTGCAGGGGTCGAAGTTTGGTCTAGGGTCTGCAGGGGTCGAGGTTTGGTCTGGGGTCGAGGTCCGTTCTGGGTCCAGCAGGGGTCGAGGCCCGGGACTGGGGTCTGCAGGGGTCGAGGTCCGTTCTGGGGTCTGCAAGGGTCAAGGTCCGGTTTGGGTCCTGCAGGGGTCGAGGTCCGGTCTGGGGTCTGCAGGGGTCGAAGTTTGGTCTGGGGTCTGCAGGGGTCGAGGTTTGGTCTGGGGTCGAGGTCCGTTCTGGGTCCAGCAGGGGTCGAGGTCCGGTCTGGTGACTGCAGGGGTTGAGGTCCGGTCTGGGGACTGCAGGGGTCGAGGTCCGTTCTGGGTCCAGCAGGGGTCGAGGTCCGTTCTGGGTCCAGCAGGGGTCGAGGTCCGGTCTGGGTCCGGTCTGGGGTCTGCAGGGGTTGAGGTCTGTCCTGACACCTATCACAGCCACTGGTGCTTCTTTAGCTCTTCTGTGGGATTGGACCAGACCGGCCCCTCACACATCAATGACCTGGCCCCGGTCACTGCTTGTCCTTCCTGGGACACTTTTGGTAGGTACTGACCACCACACCAGGAACACCCCCAAAAGTCCGGCCGCCCTGGAGAACCTCCGACCCAGTCGCCTACACATCAGAATTTGATCCTTGTCAGATCCTTACACATCAAGAACTGACCAATATACACCCCCGACCGGGCGCCGTTGTCACCTGATATGGGGGCTATTCTCTGTACCTGTGCTATTGGTTTTTCGGCTGATCGGTCTATATTCCCCTTTAGCTACTTTCGTCAGGCGCTCCTCAGCCCGTACGTGACGGTAACATGGAAATGTGAGTTCAGCCTTATAATGTGTAACGTCTCATTATAAGAGCATCGTCTGCTCAGCGCTGCGTTATACAGCCGTCAGCGATTTTACCAGGAGGCAATCGGGAGACACAGCGGGGGCTGCTCACATCCCTCAAACTGGTTACCTGTGCAGAGCAGAACCACACCGCACCCCCAGACTGAGCCGCAGCGGGGCCGCGCGCACAACAGAGCGAAGAGCAGAACTGTGCAGAGCAGACCCGCACCCCCAGACTGAGCCGCAGCAGGGCCGCGCACACAACAGAGCGAAGAACAGAACTGTGCAGAGCAGACCCACACCGCACCCCCAGACAGAGCCGCAGCGGGGCCGCGCGCACAACAGACCGAAGAGCAGACCCACACCGCACCCCCAGACTGAGCCGCAGCGGGGCCGCGCACACAACAGAGCGAAGAACAGAACTGTGCAGAGCAGACCCACACCGCACCCCCAGACTGAGCCGCAGCGGGGCCGCGCACACAACAGAGCGAAGAGCAGACCCACACCGCACCCCCAGACTGAGCCGCAGCGGGGCCGCGCGCACAACAGAGCAAAGAACAGAACTGTGCAGAGCAGACCCACACCACCGACCCCCGACAGCCCCGGGGGGGGCCGCGCCACAAACAAACCGAAGAGCAGACCCACACCGCACCCCCAGACTGAGCCACAGCGGGGCCGCGCACACAACAGAACACAGAGCAGAACTGTGCAGAGCGAAGAACAGAACTGTGCAGAGCAGACCCACACCGCCCCCCCCAGACCCACCCGGAGGGGGCCAGCGCAAAAACAGAGCGAAGAACAGAACTGTGCAGAGCAGCCCACACCGCACCCCAACTGAGCCGCAGGGGGGCGCGCACACAACAGAGCGAAAACAGAACTCTCAGAGCAGACCCATACCGCCCCCCCAGACTGACCCAGCGGGGCCGCGCCACAACAGAACAAAGAGCAGAACTGTGCAAGCAAACCCACACCGAAACCCCCCAATGACCCGCGCGGCCCCCCCCGCGCGCCAACGAGCGAAGAAAAAACTGTGCATAGAAACCCCCCACACCGCACCCCCAGACCCAGCCGCAGCGGGGCCGCGCGCACAACAGAGCGAAGAACAGAACTGTGCAGAGCAGACCCACACCGCACCCCCAGACTGAGCCACAGCGGGGCCGCGCGCACAACAGAGCGAAGAACAGAACTGTGCAGAGCAGACCCACACCGCACCCCCAGCCGCAGCGGGGCCGCGCGCCCAACACAGCGAAGATCAGACCTGTGCAGAGCAGACCCAGACTGAGCCACAGCGAGGCCGCGCACATAACAGAGCAAAGAATAGAACTGTGCAGAGCAGACCCACACCGCACCCCCAGACTGAGCCACAGCGGGGCCGCGCACACAACAGAGTGAAGAACAGAACTGTGCAGAGCAGACCCGCACCCCCAGACTGAGCCGCAGCGGGGCCGCGCACACAACAGAGCAAAGAACAGAACTGTGCAGAGCAGACCCACACCGCACCCCCAGACTGAGCCGCAGCGGGGCCGCGCGCACAACAGAGCGAGATAGCAGAACTGTGTCAGAGCAAGACCCACACCGCATCCCCAACTGAGACACAGCAGGGCGCGCGCACACCAGATCGAAGAGCAGAACCTGTTGCAATATGGCAACCCACACCGCTCCCCCAGACTGAGACCTCAGCGGGTCCGCGCGCACAACAGAGCAAAGTGAACAGAACTGTGCAGAGCAGACCCGCACCCCCAGACTGAGAAGCCAGCACCGGGTCGCGCGAAACAACAGAGTGGAAGCGAGAGCACGAAAAGTGCAGAGCAGACCCACACCGCACCCCACAGACTGAGCAAGCGAGCAGGCCGCGCACACAACAGAGCAAAGAACAGAACTGTGCAGAGCAGACCCACACCGCACCCCCAGACTGAGCCGCAGCGGGGCCGCACGCACAACAGAGCAAAGAACAGAACTGTGCAGAGCAACCCCACCCCAGACTGTGCCACACGGGGCCGCGCGCACAACAGAGAGCAAGAATCAGAATGTGCAAGAGCAGACCCACACCGCACCCACAGACTAGAGCGGAGGCGGGGCCGCGCGCACAACATAGCGTGTAAGCAACCCCGACAACCCGCGCACCCCCAGACCCAGCCGAGCAGGGCCACGCCACAACAGAGCGAGACAGAACTGGCAGAGCGTCAACCCACACCGCACCCCCAGACTGAGCCCCGCAGTGGGCCGCACGCACAACAGAGCGAAGGAACAGAACTGTAAAGAGGAATGACCCTACACCGCACCCCAACTGCTGAGCCGCAGCGGATCCGCGCGCACAACAGAGCAAACTACAACAGAACTGTCGCCACGCAGACCCACACCGTGCACCCCCCGACTGGCCGCCAAGCGGGCCGCGCACACAAGCAGAGCGAAAGAATAGAACTGTGTCAAGCAGACCCACAAAACCGCACCCCCAGACTGAGCAACAGCGGGCCGCGCGCACAACAGAGCGAAGAGCAAGACCACACCGCACCCCCAACTGAGCCGCACGGGCCGCGCGCCCAACATGAGCAAAGAACATAACAGTGCAGAGCAGCCCCACACCTGCACCCCAGACCCAGCCGGAGCTGGGCCACCGCGCACAACAGAGCGAAGAACAGAACTCGTGCAGAGCAGACCACACCGCACCCCCAGACAGTGCCGCAGCGGGCCGCGCACACACAGATCGAAGAACAGAACTGTGGCAGAGCAGGACCCACACCGCACCCCCAGACTGAGCCGCAGCGGAGCCGCGCGCACAACACGGCGAAGAGCAGAACTGTGCAGAGCAGACCCACACCGCACCCCCAGACTGTGCCGCAGCGGGGCCGCGCGCACAACAGAGCGAAGAGCAGAACTGTGCAGAGCAGACCACGACCTGCCCCCCAGACTGTGCCGCAGCGTGGCCGCTACACACAACAAGCGAAGACAGAAACCTGTGCAGAGCAGACCCACAAAAAACCCCCCGCCCCCCACACCCCCAGAAACTGGCCGCAAGCGCGGCCGCGCGTACAACACGGCGAAGAGCAGAACTGTGCAGAGCAGACCCACACCGCACCCCCAGACCCAGCCGGAGCGGGGCCACGTGCACAACAGAGCGAAGAACAGAACTGTGTAGAGCAGACCCACACCGCACCCCCAGACTGAGCCGCAGCGGGGCCGCTCGCACAACAGAGCGAAAGAAAACAGAACTGTGGCAACAGACCCACACCGCACCCCCAGACTGAGCCGCAGCGGGGCCGCGTCAGCACTAACAGATCGAAAGAACAGAATCTGTGAGCAGCAGCAGACCCACACCGCACCCCCAGACCCAGCCGGAGCGGGGCCACGCGCACAACAGAGCGAAGAACAGAACTGTGCAGAGCAGACCCACACCTGCACCCCCAGACTGTGCCGCACGACGGGCCCGCCGCGCACAACAGAGCAAAGAACAGAACAGTGCAGAGCAACCCGACACCGCGCACCCCCAGACACCCAGCCGGACGCGTGGCCACGCGCACAACAGAGCGAAGGAACCAACTGTGCAGAGCAGACCCACACCGCACCCCCAGACTGAGCCGCAGCGGGGCCGCGCGCACAACAGAGCGAAGAGCAGAACTGTGCAGAGCAGACCCACACCGCACCCCCAGACTGTGCTGCAGCGAGGCCGCACACACAACATTAGCTACGAGAGAGAACGGGGGCAGAGCAGCCCCACACCGCCCCCCCAGACGTCTGCAGCGGGCCGCCGCACAACAACAAAGAACAAACTGAAAAGAAGTCATACATAAGAAAAGCAGAAATAACGGGACAGTATGATGCAGCTCTGGAGGATAATACAGGAGAAAACTCAGGATCATACAGGAAAGAAAATGTATGTACAGTGACTGCCCCAGCAAATAGTGAGTTCAGCCGGGAGGATAATACGGGATGTAACTCAGGATCATACAGGATAAGTAATGTATGTAAGTACGCACCAGCAAATAGGAGGCAGCTCTGAGGAAATACAGATGTAACTCAGGACATACGGTAATAATGTATTACACATGACTGCCAGCAGAATAGTGAGCGCAGCTCTGGAGGAAAAAACCAGGATGTAAAAACCAGATCAGTGCAGGAAAAGTAAATATTTTGTACAATGCTGCCCACAGAATAGTGACGAGCCTGGAGGATAATACAGGAGTAACCGGGACAGACAGGTAAGAATGTATGTAAAAGGACGCCCCGCAAAATGATGTAGCCGGAGGAAAAACAGGATGAAACCAGGATCAGTAAGGATAAGTAATTATTCAGTGACGCACCAGCAAAAAAGTAGCGCGCTCTGGATTTTAAAATCAAGATTTTAACTCAGGTCAGTACGGGAAAATAATTTTTGTACGGGATGCCCCAAGCAGAATAGTGAGCGCACTCGGGAGGATAATACAGGGGGTAACTCGGGATCAGTACGGGATAAGTAATGTTGTACATGACGCCCCACAGAATAGTGACGCAGCTCTGGATATAAACGTTTAAACCAGGGCATACGGGATAAGTAATGTATTACGTGACTGCACCACAGAATAGTGATGCAGCCTGGAGGAAATACAGGATGTAACTCAGGATCATACAGGATAAGTAATGTATTACATGACTGCCCAGCAAATATGATGCGCCCCGGGAGGATAAACGGGATGTAACTCGGTCAGTACAGGAAAAGTAATGAAAGTACAGTGACTGCACCAGCAAAATAGTGATGCAGCTCTGGAGGAAATCAGGATGAACCAGGATCGTACAGGATAATTAATGATGTACACAGTGACTGCATCAGCAGAATAGGAGCGCACCGGAGGATAATACAGGATGTAACTCGGGACAGTGCAGGATAAGAAAAAAAGGTACAAGTGACTGCACCAGCAGAAATGGGCGCACTCGGGATAATACAGGATTAATCAGGATCAGTACGGGTAAGTAATGTTGTCACATACTGCACCAGCAGAATATTGAGGTAGCTTGGAGGATAAACAGGATGTAACCAACATACAGGGAAAGAAATTTTAGTAAAGTGACTGCACCACGAATATGAGCGCAGCTCGGGAGTATAATACAAGATGAAAATCGGGGGTAGACAGGAAAATTAAGGGTTTACATTGATTCACCAGCAGAATAGTGAGCCAGCTCTGGGGATAATAAGGGGGTAACTCAGGGATCGTAGGATAAGAATGTATGTACAGTGACTGCCCCAGCAGAATAGGGCCAGCTCTGGAGAAAACAAGATAAAACCGGGGCAGAACGGGAAAATAAGAAAGTATGACGTGACTGCACCAGCAGAATATGAGTGCAGCTCTGGAGGATAATACGGATTAACCGGGTCAGTACAGGATAAGTTATTATTACATACTGCGCCAGCAGAATATGAGCGCAGCTCGGGGGATAATCAGGATGTAACTCGGACGTCGGGTAGAAAGTAGAACATGACTGCCCACGAATAGTGAGCCAAGGGGGGATAAACAGGATGTAACTCAGGATCATGCAGATAAGTAATATATATACAATGACTCACCACAAATGTGACGCACTCGGGGGATAATACAGGAGGTAACTCGGACATACGGGATAAGTAATGTAATGACATTGACTGCAACCGCAGAATGTGAGCGCGCCTGGAGATAAACAGGAAAGTAACCAGGAAGTCAGGGATAAGTAAGTATGTCATGACTGCCCCAGCAGAATAGGAGTCAGTTTGGAGATAATACAGGATGAAACCGGGATCATGCGGGATAAGTAATTATTAAAAGTACTGCACCAGCAAATAAGTGACCGCCCCGGGGGAAATACAGGAGAACCGGGAATCAGTGCAGGATAAGTAATATATACACAGTGACTATACCGGTTTAGGGATTATGTGGGAGGTTTATTTAAGGAACATGGCTGCTTTTTCTTTACACAAAGTAAAATTTTTACCTGTTTAGATCTTGGACGTTTTCCTCCACATTAGTTCTAGAAATGCAAACTGGACAACCAGCTTGGCACTGGGCACATCCGACATCCCTTACGGATAAAGGTTGCTAAATTTAATTATGGGAATCTGAGTGGAGGGAAAGGTCCGGGTGTCCCGGCCGCTGACAGGTCGTCCTCCTTTCCCCCTACAAGTGATTTGTGTTAGGCCTGGTGTTTCTCTATGGGGGTCGTCGCCTTTCTTTCCTTTGCCCTTTGACCCTTCTCTCTAACCACAGTCGAGTCATCCAAACCTTACGGCCCGAAGCCTTAATTTAGAAAGGGGAGAAAGGTAACACCAAAGAAATACAAAAACTTGGTTCTTCTTAACGAAGTGCATCCTCATCACTCGGCTGCTCCGGAAAGATGAAGTGTTTTCATAGAGTTGTTACAGGCACCGTACGCAGCACATCAAAGCTGTAATGTATATGGCTGAGCATGGCGCTCCCTCCGTCCGCTCCATGTACATTGTGAAGAGACCAAGACAACATTGTGTTAAAATATAGATAACATTTACTGCAAAAAAAACCTACGACAACGTGTAGAATAAGTCATCAAAGCCTCCATCTCTGAGCACAGCAACTACCTCAGGAAGTGGCCCCTGGAATGGAGAACACAGCCTTCCCTTACGGGAACTTCCAAGAGGAAATGAAACAAGCGCTCCCCTGTCGGGGAATTCCATAGAGGAGAAGGAAACACAGCCCCCCGTCGGGGACCCCCATAGAAAAAATGGAACACAGACTCCCCGTACTGGGAACTCCATAGAACAAAAGGAAACACAGCGTCCCCTGTACAGGGAACCCCATAAAAAAAGGGAGAGCACAGCACCCCCGTACTGGAACTCCCATAAAACAAAGGGAGAACACGGCACTCCCCCTGTACGGGAACTCCCATAGAGGAAAATGGAACACAGCGCCCCCCCTGTACTGGGAAAACTCCAAAGGAGAAGGGAGAAAACAGCGCTCCCCGACTGGGAACCCCCTAAACAAAGGAAACCAGCGCTCCCCGTACGGAAACTCCCATAGGAAAATGGAAACACACCCCCCCCCCTGCGGGGAACCCCATAGAGGAAAAATGGAACTCTTTTTATTAATTATAAAACATGGAACATACAAAGCCTTTGCCAAATACAAACATATACAAAACCCTTTACAAGGGCTTTGGAAAAGAAACCCACCGGGGTCCATTACACCATGAAAACCCAATCACCCCCAATCTGACTCCCTTCCACCGAAACACAACACAACAAAATTTTTTTTTTTTTTTTTTTCCCTCTTTTCCCTTTTTTATACAAAAAAAAAAAAACCTGCTGCCCGCCCACACAAGGTCATTATTTACAAAATATACAAATTTAATACCACATATTTACATTTTCTTTTTTTTACATAATAACGGCTCCATCCATACCCTTTTTTTTTTTTTTTTTTTCCTCCAGCAAAATAAGTAAAACAAATACACCCCAGAAGGATGAACCAAACACTCACTACTGCCTAAAACCCTCCCAAAAAATACCCACATCTCTCCCATCCAAAACCGTTCCCTCCTTGTCCAAGTTCCCCCTAGTACCCATAAAGTGGCCAATCCTCACCACCTCCCCCGTCCCCCTGCCCAAACCCTTCTACTACCCCCCCCCCCCCCTTTTTTTTTTTTAATAATAAATTATACTACTAAAACTAAAACCACACATAATACAATATACACAGAAATATTTAAAAAAAACACATTACCCCCCAGCAGACTCAAATTCGGTGTCTGTAAGCCTTTATCGACATGATCTTTAGAGCGTGCAACATAAGCCGGAAAGACCCACGGGGCCGCGGGGACCTTTACTCCCACCTCCTAAATCCCCTTTCCCGGGAAATAGGGGCCCAAAAACCCTCCTGACAAAACTACCCCGGAAGGGCCCGCATTTCCCCATGCATCTACATTGATCTTTAAAAAGGTGTTCCTAAACACTACGGGGTTTAACCATCCAACCCCCCAGTCCCCTCGACGTTTATGCACCCCCCTCCGATTAGGTTTTTGCCTGTTCCCCCCCTAACACTGGGAAAAACAGGATAGACCCGCGGCCAGAGAATCGGCAATAGGCCACACCGCCAAGTAATGAATAACGGACAGGGAAAGGGCTTGATCAGTCAAACCCTTTTCTCCAGGATCAAGACCAACCCTTCCACCAGCCACCTTCGAGGGCATTATTCACCCTTTTCCCCCCAGTTTTTCTTTTGTAATCATCCTGGCCGAATTCAATGCCCAAGTTTTTTAATCGTTTCCGGGGGCCAGGGGGGTGTCGGAAGACAAAAGGGAAAGGGGTCCCCCTCTGTCAACCAAAGACTTTTGCACTTTTTCCTTGGGGATCTTGGCCCCGGGAAAGCTTCCGAATACCTCCACCCCTGACAACCCCCCCCCCCTCTTCCGAAGAAGAGCCCAAAGAGGGTAAACCCCTTTTTTTTTTTCCTTTTTTTTTTTTGGGAAGGGGGGGCCACAAAATAAAAAAGAAGGGAAAAAAAAAGGGCCCCCAGGGACGCCACCCCCCATCCCCAAAACCCCTGCCAATGGCCCACAACCCCTAGCCCCCTTTAAGAAGGGGTCGAACCGAACCCCTATAACAAAGGGTTTTAGAGGACCCCCTGACCCCCCCGGGCACCAAACTACCGAAAAGGCCGCCCAAATTTCCACCCTTTCACAATGGAAACCCTTTTCACCCCTTTTGAAACAAAATTCACAACCCAATCAACAACCCCAGGGCGGGGGCCGTATCTCAGAATAGGGGCCCAAAGAGGAACCCATGGTCAACCCGAAAAAATCCTTTTGCCTGACCCAAAGGGAAAAGCTAAAACCCCCCCCAAGAACCTGCTCTCCCCTTTTTTCCACAGCCCCCCGACCCCGGGGCCCGCGAAATGGCGCTATAAAACGGAAGGGAGCAGTGCCGACCAAGGGAAAGGGAGTTTTGTGAGGCAATTTATCAGCCTTTTTAAAAACATTTTGGGCCCGGGAAATTTTCCTGCCAAATTGAGCAGCAAAAAGGGACCCCAAATTTCTAAAAGGGGGGACGGATCCTTACCCCCGGGATTATCAGACTGACCTCCCAATACTTAGGCCCAGGGGTGCCTGCGGAGAAGACCCTCTTTTTAAACTCCGCCCAAGAGGGGGAAACGGGGGTCCTTAAAGGCCCCTGTAAAATTCCGAATTTAAAACCCCCATCAGTCCCGGGGTCTTCTTTTTGGCTAAGCTCTCAAGGGCCCCCTTTATTTCCCTTTTCTCTGTTTCTCCCTTCCTGTCAAACATCAGAAGAGGGGTTTTACCCGGGTTCAGGTAAGGGCCTTCACCAGGAAAGCCGCGTACCTGTTCCGATCATTTCCCCCTCCTCCCCAAGAAAAGCGGGGGAGAAGGACCAAAACGATTTTCCAGATCTTTTGACGGGCCCTTTTTTCAAGACCCTTTGAACTACCTTTACCCCCCAAGTTACCATCTTACAACTCACTGAAAACCCCTACATTTTTGAAGGGAGGGTAGAGGGGAAAATTTCCCCCCAAAAACCCTTTCAAAAAAACAAGGATGCGTGGCTTATTCGTACTGACAAATCTTCTTGGAGCAAGGATTTCACCCCCTGGGAGTTTCTTCCTCAAACGGGCTTCCTCCAGTCGAGGGTGGACAACTTGCTTTCGGGAGTTTTCCTCCTTAGTGGACTTTGGGATTTACAGGCGGTACCTGTTCCAGGGGGGGGACTCCTTAAGGCTCGTGGTATGGCGGAAGATAACACCCTTCCACGGGGCTCTTCTTTTTGAATTATTTTCCCACACCCCCCCACTCTGAAACTATACTGCTGGGCATAGGGGAACCTATTAAAGGGTGCCCTGACTCTGGGCAGGGGGGGAAAGTTCCTTTAAAAGGATTGGGTTCTGAATTTTCCGTTTTCTTTCCAAGGGGAGCGAAACGGGAATTTCCAAAGCTTTCCAATAACCTCTCCTTTCTTGCAAACATTCAAAAGAAAAAACAAAAAATTCATACACGTGATCGTGGAATTTCCCTCCCTCTTTACCACCGGAACCCCCAAAAGTGGTCGAGGGGGGATTATGCATTCTCTCCCCTCTCGCTCCTCCCTCTTCCCCGCCCCCTTCTCTCTGTTTTTTTGTCCCTCAGGGGTCAGTCCTTGGGGCCCATAACTTCTTTTCTATCTTACAACTCTTGGTCTGGGTTTCAGCTTTTCCATTAGGCTTTCACCACGGGGCTTTCTATTTTACCTAACTGTATGCTGATTGAACACCCAAAATTCTTTCTTACAATCTTCCGGCCCAGATGAGTCCCCCTACCTCTCTTTCTCTCCCGCATCCCTGACTGTTCTTTTTTCCATCCTTTTTCCTCCTTCTTCATACTCCCGGTCTTTCCTAAAAACTAAAATGTGGGAGGAAAAACTGGAATTTATTATCTTCCCACCGTCCCACTTTTCTATCCCCTCCAAACCTGTTATCCTCTTATCCCCCACTTGCCCAAATGGCTACACTCTCTCAACCAGGCACCAACCCCAGTCCGCTGCACTTGGGATAACCTTTGGAATACCAATCTGTCCTTCAAACCCCACACATCCAATAAACCCTCACCTCTGGCCTGTCCCACCTCCACCAAACTAAAAAAAAATATTTTTCCCAAAATTCCAGATCATTTTTTTCTTAACTCTGAAAAGGCCCCACAAAAATTTTGCTTGTCCACGCCCTTCGTTTCATTCTTCCCGCCTCGGACTACTGCAAATACATCTTTTCCTCTGTGGGGCCTTCCCCCAAGCTAAGCCTACCCTCGGCTCCCCGCCAATCCATTCCTTAAACTCTTCTTTGGCCACGTTGATTGCCCCACCTCTCTCAAAGATTTAAACTCCCCTGCCTTCTCCCCCTCTGGCCCAAATCCCTTCTTGGCTACCCATTTGCCCCAGCGGGAAATTCCAGTTTTCAAAAAGATTAGCAACTTTGGGGACCTACCAAGGCTCTCCACAAAAACCTCCTTCCCCTTTCATATATCTGTTATAATGCTAGTCAGAAAATATTTATGGACTATTTGAGGCCAAATTATAAAAAATGGGGGGGAGTTTATATCTTTTTTATTATCAAATTTTATGGTAATCAGGCCTTGATGGTACAAAAGTGGTTTGGGGCATCTTTGTTCTGTTTTTTTTTGGGGGACTAGATTGTCTTTGGCTTTCTTGGAGTCCAAAAGGTACAAATAGCCTATTATACAACTTCTGTTGACTTGGGAAATTTACACAAAAGTTTTTTTACCTTTTCATGGTCTTTAGTTGCTGATTTCTGTGTACTTTTTGGACTTATCCTGTGGGGAAGTGTGTTTGTGTATGGTACTTTGAACCTCTGGGGGAGTTTTGGGGCCAACTCAATGAAAAGTAGGATAGGGGGACAAATAAAATAACATACCATGGGGCATTTTTTTCAAGCATTAGGTTCATGCCCCCGCCATTTTGTTTTTAGTCAGATATATATAATCTCTTACATCCAGCCATGAAAATCCCAGGGAAACAAACCCGGGGCATTCCTTGTGGTAGAGAAACGGTCTAACAACCAGTGGGTTGCTCCCTGCGAGGTTTTTCTCTTTCCTATCGCCAATTTCTTTCCCGGGTTTTTCTCATATGGTTGGAAGCCAAAGGAAAATTTATAGGATCCGATGGGGGGGACATTCACTCGGCAGGGGTTGAAGTTATAAGCACTTTAAAACCTTTGTAAAATATAAAACTATTTTTTTCTCCTACAAACTGGTTAATATCTGTTTCATCCCTATTTTCCTGGAATTCTTTTTATTGGGTTATTTTTATCATTTTACTGTAATTTTTTTATTGTAAACAATAACAGCTGTTGTTGATATCGTTTGAAATGATTTTGGGCTTTTTATAATAAACGCCTGTACTCGAACCTGATAAAAATAACTTGGGCATAAAAACATACTTGGCGCTTGTGAGGGGGGCAGGTACAAGGCAGAAGGTTTACACAGTTCAATTCGGAGGCGGTTCCAGTAAATCCAGAAAAATAGGGGGGAGGAAAGAAAATTGTGTAAAAACCATGTCTGTGGTTTAAAAGGGAAATACAGTGATTTGCTAGTTGAATGTGTTGAGTTCAGGGGTGGGGGAGCGGGGAGGCTCCCTTGGCTTGTTGGCTTTTGGTGCACAAAAAAAAGTGTCACAAAAGCTGTTTTAAAGCAGAAGGAAGGACAAGGGGAAATGCCTGCAGGGGGAGGTTAACAGGGATATAGGTGTGTTGCCAGCAAAAAATGGTATCTTGGCCTGTCTTTTCTTAGCCTTCAGGACAAAGGGATAGGGGAGCAGGAGGGTTTGTTTGGAACATCAGGGACATATGTTAGCAAAATGTAAATTAAGTTGCCTTTCCATGGTTTTATTGTTTTAAATTTTTTAAAGATTTTTTCCAGGGAGCGCTGTATATTTTTGGGTTGTATAACAGTATTATAATGTGGGTCATACAAAGTTACCAAATAGGGAGAACAAAGTTTAATAACTAAAACAACGGGTTACTGAGGGGAGGAGAGGTCCCTTGGTCCTATGGGAAGGAGGGTAGGAACAGAAAAGGAGAGGCCAGGAGAAAATGTTTCTGGGGGTGGAGTAGTAGCAAATACGGGGTTAATAGGCAGGTTAATTAGGGTCCAGAAAACAGATTTGAGTTTTTTCAGGTTTGCATTTTTGAGGGGGGGGCAAGTTTGCGAATGGTGGAGGAAAGTGGTTCTGAGGTGGTTGGGAGCAGTGAGGTCCAGAGTGTGGGGGAAGACAAGAGCAGAGAAGAAGGTCCCGTGAGGAGCACAGGTTGCCAGAGAGCAGAGGCAGAGAGAGTTTGAGGGTTAAGGTGTTGTAGGTTTGCAGGTATCTGACAGAAGAAAGCCGACACCTCTGCCATGTTTGCTGCCAGGACAGCGGGTGGGGGTAAGTTGAAGTCCCCCTATGAAGCGGGTGGGGGTAAGTTGAAGTCCCCCTCGTAGACAGGGGTGGGGGTAATTTTGAAGTTCCCCTCGTAGACAGCGGGTGGGGGTAAGTTGAAGTCCCCTCCGTAGACAGCGGGTGGGGGTAAGTTGAAGTCCCCCCCCGTAGACAGCGGGTGGGGGTAAGTTGAAGTCCCCCCGTAGACAGTGGGCGGGGGTAAGTTGAAGTCCCCCCCCGTAGACAGCGGGTGTGGGTAAGTTGAAGTCCCCCCTCGTAGACAGCGGTTGGGGGTAAGTTGAAGTTCCCCCTCGTAGACAGCGGGTGGGGTGTTAAGTTGAATTTCCCCCTCGTAGACAGCGGTTGGGGGTAAAGTTGAAGTCCCCCCTCGTAGACAGCGGGCATGGGTAAGTTGAAGTCCCCCCTCGTAGACAGCGGGTGGGGGTAAGTTGAAGTCCCCCCTCGTAGACAGCGGGTGGGGGTAAGTTGAAGTCCCCCCTCGTAGACAGCGGGTGGGGGTAAGTTGAAGTCCCCCCTCGTAAGAGAGTGCAGCGGGGAAGTTGTGTCAGCCGGGTTTCTGTTAGACCAAGAAAGGATATCAGTATCAGTTTGTATATAAATTTGCATCTATTGTATAATTTATAATTCTGCATGTGCAGGGTCATTATATGAGAACAACTCCTTATATTGCAGGGATATGTAGTTACATTGTTGCATATTTTTAATGAACTGGATATAAAAAATTGTTACTGTCTTTATAATGCCCACTAAATTGCTTGTGCTTTTTTTTTTAGGGGGCAAATTATGATTTATTTTTTTGGGAGAATTAGGATGGGGGTAAAGGGTTTGATTTCCGGATTATAGAAGTAACAAAATTGGGAAAGTAGCCGTCTTTATAATTGGGTTAAAACTAGATGACAGAAAAAATTCCAGTGGTATTTACTGGCTCATTTTTGTGTGCACTTTTTAAATTTTCGACCTTTGTTTCAGGGTTGTTTTTTTTTATGTATAGCCTTTTCCCCATTTCCACCCAGAGCAAGAAAGGAAAGCCTTCTAATAATTATTTTTTTTCCTTTCTCCCCAAAAGTCTGTCTGGGGGTTGGGATTAAATTGTCTGTTTTTTTTGGGAGGAGGGAAAGAAGAGATTTCTTTGTGACGGAGATCTCATTTAAAAAACCTCAGTGGCTCACTTTTTAAACAAAGCCCCGGGGCATATAAAAATAATTTTTTTTTAAAAGTTAAGGGTTTTTTTGGGGGGTTTCTTTTTGGTTTGTACATTGCTTTTTTGTTAAAAAGGGTTTTAGTTCAAACCAGAAATAAAAAACGGAAATCCCCGGGGCTTTTTTAGAAAAACATTTTTGTTTTATTTTTTCCTTTTTGTTTGGGCTCCAAACTGATTTAAGAGGGTTTGTTTTTCTTTTTTTACAGGAGAAGTGTGAAATTGAGTGAAAATGGGGGTGGGTCCTTGTTTTTTGTTGGATTTCTGCCCTTTTTTGTCGTAAAATTTTTATTTTACGAATCCTTATGCATTGTTTGCAATGGTAGATAAGACCACAAAATTTTTTCCCAGCAAAAAGCAGAGGTTTAAGAGTTTACTGTGACTAACCCGACAAGATGACCTGTTAATTTATTTAAGGATTATTTAAATTAATTTTTTTTCTATTAAACCCCTTACCGGGCCCGGGGAAATTTTGGCCCCTTGACAGAGCCCTATTTTTTAAATCTTTGGGGTCACTTTATGTGAGAATAACCCTTTTTTACACTTTAACCCATCCAGGGGATTCAGGGGAAACTGTTTTCTCGTGACCATTGTGCTTTAAGATAGTAAGAAATTTTGGTCCAAAAAATGCTTGTTTATTTGTGAAAAATATCAAAAAAATCGTGAAAAATTTGAAAATTTACCAATTTCAAACTTCAAAAATTTCTGCATTTTAAGACAGATAGTTTTTCCCAGTCAAAATAGTTTATAACTAGCATTACCCTATGTCTGCTGTAGTTTGGCATCATTTTTTTCAAATGTCTTTTTTTTTTTAGGACATTAGGGGGCTTAGAAATTTTTAGTAGTAATTTTCAAATTTTCAACAAAATTTGCAATATACATTTTTTAGAGAACCAGTCCAGTTCTAACGTGATTTGATTGGCCTGTATGTTAGATACCCCATAAATGACCTCATCTAAGAAACTACACCCCTTAAAGTATTCAAAACCGCATTTAGGAAGTTTATTAACCCATTAGGTGTTTCACGGGAAATTTTAAAGCAAAAGTGGAAGTGAAATTTAAAAATTTCACTTTTTTTGCACATTTTCAATTTTTATACATTGTTCACAAGAATACGGTAAATGTGATCAACTTAATATTGATTCCCCAGATTCTGCCGTTTTTTTAGAGATATCCCATATGGGGCCCTAGTGCATTATTTGCCTCACCCATAAGCCCCAGAATAGGAGGAGCACCTACTGGACTCTGGGGTCTCATTTTCATTACCATTTTATGTAGGGGCCCATTTCAGGTTTGCGGACATCCTAAGGTGCTAAAACTTAATAAACCCCCCTAAAAATACCCCATATTGGAAACTACACCCCTTAGGGAATATATTCCAGGGGTGTAGTGAGGGATATCGACCCCACAGGTGTGTCACAAAAAATTTTAGCGTTAGGCTGTGAAAATTAAAAAATAATTTTTTTTCCAATAATCTGCAATTTTAGCTGAAAATGTTTAATTTTTACAAGGAATCCTGGAAAAAAAGCACCCAAAAACTTGTTACACAATTTCTTCCAAGTTCGGCAATACCCTACATGGGGGTGTAATCTGCTGTTTGGGCGCATGGCAGGGGGTATATGGGAGGGAGCGCTATTTGGCTTTTGGCGCACAGATATTGGTGGGGCCATGTCGCATCTGCAAAGCCCCCAAAGTAGCAGAACAGGTGAAACCTTCCAGAAGTCAACCCATTTTGGATTCAGCACGCCTCATGGATCTCATTAGGGGTGTATTGTACTTTTTTGGGTGCACAGGTGTTACAAAGTTGTTGTTTTTTTGCATTGGGCTATGAAAATTGAGGGGAAACGCAAAATTTGCCATTGTTTTTTTGGGCTTCAATTTTACAGCGTTCGCCATTTCAGTATCAATGACAGGATATCTTTACTATGGGGGTCGGTACAATTGCAATGATATAGATTTTATATATTTTTTTATGTTTTATTACTTTTACACAATAAAAATAGGTCTCTAAAAAAATTGCGTTTTTATGTTGTCCTGTTCTGATAGACATACGTTTTCAGTTTTCTGTATAGGAGCTGTTTCTGGGCTTGTTTTTTGCGGGATGAGTTGACGTTTTTATTAGTACCATTATGGGGGGCATATGCCGCTTTGATCACTTTTTATTAAGGTTTTTGTGAGGCATTTTGAACAAAATATAGCATTCCTGGGGGCGTGGCTTGACATGGCCGTGTGAGGAAGCTACCTTGAGAGCTCCTCCACATTCTTTGGCTCCATCCGACTCCATCTGTCTCTACTCATGGGGAAAACTACCAAAAGAGCAAAGAAGGATCCCCCGACCACCCCAAACCCGAACCAGGGGGTTATTGGACAGTATTTCGGCGTTATTCCGCCCTGATGCCGCAGGATGACTCCCGCAGTGAGGCCTCCCAAGATGGGCCCTGGCCAGCACAGCACCTCTCCCTAGGCAGCCTGCCTTACCTGCAACCTGCTCCGGTCGTCGCAGAGGGGAACCCAGAGCCTCCGCTGTGGAGCCGGCGTCCGTTAGTCACGCCGCAATCCCTGCAGGGAGAGCGGCGCTTCAGGCTCCACTACAGACGCCCGCGGCACGGCCTCAGAAGGCACAAGACGGGTGAGCACAACGCAGGCCGGGGGTGAAGGGGGACTTCCCCCCCCCGCATCGGCGGGGGACCCAGCGGACGCCTCTGACCGCAGAAAACCGATCGGCGCCGCCACTCCGAGAGGCAGCATGGACGGACCGGGACAGGAGCTTCGTCCTCCGCACCGCCGGGGACTGCAGCAGAAGAGTGTAAAGGGGCGCCGCGCCTCTTCGCCGCATCCACAGGAAAGTACAGCTGCGCGGGGACTTACTGCGCCTCTCTCTCCGCTCCATCTGGGACGCAGCAGGAGCCTCTGCTGAGCGGAGCGCCGCTCTTCTCGCTGCACCCACAGGGACACTGTGGCGGCGCCGCGACATGCTACGTTCCCCCTCGCTTCCTCGGGGCGCAGATGAGCTCCTGACGGGCGCACACCATAAGGCGCTGCACCCTCTGTGGACTTCCCTGTGCCGGCTCCTACAGTGTCGGCACCGAGCTCAGAGGAACAGATGACCACTCCGGGGCTGCACCAGCAGACGCCGGAGACCACGGGAGGTCCGGCTGAAGGTCAGTCCTCTGGGGCAATTGGGCTCTCCTCCCCTAGGCTACCTATGAGGGGGAGCGGAAGGGGCCTGCAGATATGTCCCAGACCCAAAGGGGGTCTTTACTGTGGACTTGAGGGGCACGTCCCCACCCCCAAAAAACCCCCACCTCTGACATGGGACCACGATCTCCTACAAGAACCCTCTTCTGCTGCTCTTCAGAGGGGGGATCGGGGTGTCCCCGGGCATCATGTGGTGCCCTTGATGGGGCCCTCAGTGGGATCCCCTGCACCAGCCAGAATGTTACCCCCAAACACACCAATGAACGCTAGAGGTCCTATGTCCTCAGGACTGCGTCCCATGCACCCAGCACTCCGGGTAGAGGCAGGACCTTCCTCTTGGGCGGCAGCCTCACCATCTGGCTGCGGTTCCTCATCCGACTCGCCCAGAGTCATGGGGACTGCACACTCACCCGCATGGTCCACGGGATCCTCATGGCCCCAACTACACCTGAAAAACAGAACCAGTAAAGCTATCCTGGACTCTCAGCTTGGCCCGCTCGGGGCCCTTTGCGCTCCACCTCAGGTCCTCAGCTTCTCTCAGTAATGTCAGCAATCACAACCTGTTCAGGACTTGAATTTCTCTTTAATCCCTCAATAGCTCATCGCCAGCCTTCAGCCCCGGGACGGGGATTCGGTCAGGGGTTCCCCAGAGAGGTTGCGGTATGGTTACCCCCGCTGTCTGCAAGGCCTGGTCTCCAGTAGGTGGCAATCTTGTCACGTTCGCTGATCTTCACAGTCTATCCAAACTCTGCCTACACGACAGGACTTTTCTGCCATGGACTCGCGGTTGCTTGAGGAGCACAGAAAGGAGCTTAACGATTTAAAGCACGGATCTTTCAACAACCTCGATAGGGTGGACACCCTGCAGCAAACTCGGACTCCCCCTCTTCTTCTTTAATAGCCCTGAAGAAGTGGTCCAGCATCACTAGCCCAGTTGTTCCACTTGCAGCAGCACTTAGATGATGGGGGAGAATAGGGGCCGTAGGAATAAATTCAGGATCGTGGTTTTCCCGGAATCGTGGTGGCTTCTGACCTATTCAACTTTTTCCCACCATCTTTAACGGATCTGGAGCGGCCCCCAACCACATTTATCGAGTTGGACAGAGTCCATAGGGCCCTTCGTCCCGCCACCAACGATCCCCAACGTCCCAGAGATGTCATCTGCCGGGTACATTTCTTCATTCTCAAAGAAGACATAATACAGCGCCTTCGCAGGGGGCGAACCCCCGTCTACAATGGTCAAACCCTTGCAGATCTATCCGGAAATTGTGCGTCACACCTAGCGCAGCGAGCCATGTTGAAACCCGTGCTCAATGTTCTTAGGGATAGGAATATCGCGTATAGAGGGGGGTTTCCCCGTTTGCTCTTAATGTTCGTCACGAGGGACAAACCTAACTTTGCTTTACCCAGAGGACCTCCCAAGATTCTTGAAGGACTTGCAGATTAATGATGTCTCCCTCTCAGCTTGGCCCTCTGGTCCCCCTGTCCCGGGGTAGGCTGGAGGTATTGTATTGAGAAGGGTACAGGACCCAGACCTGGTTGACGGGTCTCCCACCCAGGAAGTTGCGGGGGCCAGGCCACCTAGGGTAAAACGTACCCTGGTCTCAGGTAACGCCCCCTCACACTGGGGCCCTTCCAGCTAATAACGAGAGGTTTTGTTGCTAGCATAGCCTTTTTCCCTCCAAGTATCTATTTTCTCCACGGAGAAGAACTCAGTTCATTTATAAGTCGGATGTTGATAGCATTTATACTGTAGTTTCATATCTTTTAGGAGTTGTTTTTGTAACATGCCTGTTTTCTACGCTACCCCAATAGGTTTGGGAGTCCTCCGCGCCAGTTGATTGCCTGGGGACTCCTGGTTAGTAATATGTTATTTAGCATTGTTGGCAGGGTCCCCCTCCTGCCTCGGGTTCAGTTCGTTTGTGCTGTACCGTTTTGTTGGGTTTTGTCTCCTTCCTCTTGTGTTTCCCGTCCTTCCCCTTTTGGCTCGGTGTCCCCCGGGATTTCGGTTGTATATCATCTTTCTCTGAGAACTTTAAATGGGGGACTTCAAATAGCCTCACTCAACGCCAAGGGTCTTAACAACCCGATCAAGCGTGCTCAGATACTTTACCACTTTAAACCGCAAGAAAGCACAGTTGTGTGTTTTCAGGAACCCATTTTAAGTCGGACCTGTCTCGACTATAAAAAAAAGGATATTACCCCCAAACTGGCTTTTTGCCAATTACCCTCATGCAAAAAGTAAGGGATTTTGAAATTTGCTATCCCAAGTCTCTACGCATCAGGTCGTGAACTGTGTACTGATGAGGAGGCAAGATTTATGATTTTGACTCTCTCTATCAAGGGCATTTGTTCACGATAGTGAATGTATTGCTCCTAATCAGGGGCAGGTCCCCTTTCTGTTAAAAGTCTGGACATGTTGCATTCCCATGCACGGGGCACGTTACTTTTTTTGGGTGATCTCAATCTTACTTTAGCCCCCTGGATAACTCTTCAGGCCGCCTCCCATGGCCTATTCGGCCATCAGAAAGTCAAAGGGCTCTCCTTTGGTTTAGCTTTGTGACGGGTGGGGGAATGCAACATCCCCAGGACAGGGATTACAGCTTTTTCTCCCACCCTCACAAAAACGTATAGTCGGACTGACTTTATCCTTGTGCAGCACTCTCCCCTTTCCCTTGGCTGAGATTCCGTCAATCGGCAGTGTTCTGTGGTCTGATCAGCGCCAGTGTTTGCTTCCTTTCAGTTCCCCGCCTCATCAGCGCAGACCAAACCCGGGGCTGAATAAATCTTTACTAACTGATCGGTCTGTCTGGCGGACATGCAGCAAGACCATTGAACACTTCCTCTAGATCATGAACGTGATCCCACGCCGCCCACAATGAAGTGGGAAGCCTTGAAATGTGTGCTAAGAGGCACCTAATCAAACATGGGAGTCGATTAAAAAAAGGCCGTTCGGCTGCTATTGCCGCGGCTCTACAGAAGGTGACCTCTCTGGAGCTGCTGCATAAGCAAAGGGTCTTTCTGCCTCCGTCTACTGGACCTAGTGGAGGCGAGATTGGAGGTCCCGGGGATCTTTGAGTCTGCGTGGGGTCGCCTCCTCCAAGACTCAGAGGGTAGATTCTATGAGTATGGGATTAAGAGCGGATATCTCCTTGCTAAAGCCTCCAGGGACCAGGTGACAGCCTCCTTCATTCCAAGTGTTAGGTCCCATTCGGCACCATGGTACATACGATGGGGAGATAGCTAAGGGAGTTCCTGCCCTTTTATTCCAAACTCTACCACTGCTCTGCTTCCTTTTCGGCTTCACAGGCACCACCGGGGCCCTGAAGCCTTTCAAACTCTATCCACAGAAGCCATTTGGGATGGAGGACCCGTTCTCGAGTGAGGAGCTGCTGCGGTCATTAGAGACCTGCAGGGGGGGGGAAAGCCCAGGCCCAGATGGCCTCACGGCTCATTTCTATAAGTCCTTAGCACCCTTTCCCTCATTCCGGTTTATACTTCAAACCTACAACGCTATCTCCCCATCGCTGCGTTTCCCCCGACTCTCCAGGGCGCACATCACTGTAATTCCTAAGCCTGGGGAAGGATCCCCAGGAGTGTGGAGTTATCGCCCCATATTTTTTCTGAATGTGGACCTCAAAATCTACGCCAAACTCCTAGCCAACCGTCTAAATACTCTCTTGCCTTCATTGATCCACCCTGATCAGGTTGGTTTCGTACCCGGGAGGGAGGCACGGGATAATACTTTGAAAACACTCGATCTGATCCAGTATGCGCACTCTCGGAGGATTCCTTTATGGTCTGTCATTGGAGGCAGAAAAGGGTTTGACAGGATATCTTGGGAATCTTTGGCCCCTTTCTATACGTCATGTCGGATTAGGCCCACTTTTTATTGCCAAAGTTATGGCCCTCTACGACAACCCTTCAGCTAGAATTAAAGTCAACGGATCCCTGTCAGAGGCCTTTGAGATCCGGAATGGTACCAGATAGGGATGTCCACTATCGCCGTTATTGTATGTACTCATCATGGAGCATCTGATGGAGTCTATTCGGTCCAAAATAGGGGAGCGCGAGTTTAAATGTTCCGCATTTGCGGACGATCTCCTTATTTACTTGCGAGGATCCGCATACTTCGCTTCCCTCTTGATGTCTGAGTTGGCACGCTTCTCTCAATGGTCTAATTACAAGATAACTTATCCAATCTGAGGCTCTGGGTGTTTCGTTAGACAAGGTAGTGGTAGACTCCCTGAAGAGTAACTTCCCTTTCTCCTGGCCCTCAACGGGCATTTCCTATTTGGGAATTCAGATCCCGGTTGATCTGTCCACTTGTTTGAAGCTATTTTATGCCTCTCCTTACTAAAATCTCATCTTTACTAACAAATTGGGGTCAGAGAAATTTTTCCTGGTTCGGCAGAATGAACATTTTGAAAATGTCCGTCCTTCCGAAGCTGCTCTATTTATTCCAAACCATACCAATTACTATGCCGGCATCGTTCTGGATTAGACTGCAGGATGCTTAACGAATTCATTTGGTCCACACGTCGTCCAAGAATTCGAGGGAAACTTCTGTCCCGTCCCAAGACTACTGGTGGGGTGGGTTGCCTGACTGCAGACTTTATCACCTGGCAGCTTCCTATACTAGGTTTTTAGATCTCATTTCATGTCTCACCAAACAAGCTCTGGGTGTATTTTAGCACAGGCAGTGAGCCCCTACTCCTGATTTTTCCCCGCCCTTTGGGTTTTCCAAACTCTGCAGTCGCGGATCCAACCATCGTGTCATTCCCCACGGCCCATACAATAGCAGTGGTACGATGAACCAAGCCCTCAGAAACCTTACTGGATCTGAAAGGCCCTTTACTTCCGATTACGGATAACCTTTATTCCCCGGGGAAATCTAGCAACTCCCTTTTTGGCCGGTTTAAAACCACTCCCCTCCTTGGAAAAGATATCCACGACAGGGGACTTATCCGTCCACTAGTGACCTCTGGGGGCTAACCCCACATCCCCTAAGTACCATTATGAGTATGTCCCGCCTCAGCACTTTTTTGTTCCTCTGTTAAAAAACTTGATTATAAAAGACCATTGAATCCATTTGAGAAACTGTGTGTTCAGCAGGAAACACCTAGACATGCCATTTCCTAATCTATCAATTCTTGCTCTTGCCAGAGGAGTTACCTCTCCTTTCTACTGTAGAACTTGGGAAAGGGAACTTCAGAAATCATTTACGGGAAAAATCAATGGGAACAAATGTTTCACTCTTACACACAAGGCAGTTATCGCATGTAAGGCACAGGAAACAAGTTTAGATCTGTCTCGTTGGTATTTGGGTACCGGCCCAACTCCTTATGGGGGTACCCTAATTTCCTCTGATATCTGTTGGAGATTTTAATAAAGAGGTGGGAACTATGACATGTCTGGTGGGGATGTGGGGCCTTACAGGGCTTCTGGAAAACGGTTCTACAGGCCATTCAGGATTGTACGGGGGGCCCCCATCCAAACACTCCGGAGGGCCCCATTACTGTTCATGCTCAATTTCTGTTGGGACATATAAAAAATCAAATTTACAAGAACCTCCTTCAAAGGGAGCTAAGACGATAAAACCCAACGTAGGTGGAAGCAGACTAATCCCCCCCAGTGTTTTGAGTGGATTTGAGGGAGGTAGCCTCCACATATCGTATGGAGGAAATGATAGCACACAGCCCTGAGGAAACTAAGAAGTTCCTAGAGACATGGAATCCCTGGATTTCGTATAAGGCCTCTTCTGAGTTCCGGGGGTTGGCAAGGACGGCTTCGTAAGGGAGAAGTTGGCACCCTGGTGTTGAAGCTGGGGGGATCGAATGATCCCTCTTAACCCCCAACTCCTGCACCACAATAGATGTCACTGAACCCCGGGGTCTTTTCCGAGTCACGCCCTATCCTTTCCTTTTTTGCCCTTTTGTATGTTGTTCTTTTTTATTTTTCTTTCCTGTAGGATAAGTTGGGTCAACTCACTTACTCACACAATGGGATCTGGCTTGGGGAAAGAACTCCAGTCGGATTTTGTACACTGTATGCTTCTTCTGTTTTATTGACCAATGTTTTTTTTCTTTATGTATATACCAGGTACCACCTGGTCATCATTTATAATGCCTAATCCATATGCTTATGGTACTTGTATTGTTTGTCTTGTTAAAATGAAAATGTTAACAAATCCAACCTAGAACACCTGCATGACATTAAAAAAAAATATAAAAAATACAGCATTCCTGTGTAGTGTTTTTTATTTTTATTTTTTTACAGCGGTCACCGTGCTGTATAACTGACATACTAGTTTTACTCAGCAGGTCGATACGATTACAGCGATACCCAATTTATATATTTTTTTATGTTTTACTGCTTTTACACAATAAAAACACTTTTATTCAAAAAGGAAAACACGTTTTTGCTCGCCATAGTCTGAGAGCCATAACTTTCCTATTTTTCTGTGTACGGAGCTGTGTAGGGGCTTGTTTTTTGCGGGAAGAGTTGATGTTTTTATTGGTATAATTTTTTGGGGGGACAAGGATTTTTGATCAGTTTTAAATCCATTTTTTGGAAGGCAGGGTGAAGAAAATACTGCAATCTAGTAGTGTTTTTTTTTTTTTATTTTTAACAGCGCTCACCGTGCAGTTTTCCCTTGACCAGTTAGCTTTACTCTCAGGATCGATACGATTACGGCGGTACCCTATTTATATAGTTTTTTAAATTTTTAAGTACTTTAAAAAAAAAAAAAAAAGTGTTTTTATTATGTTAAATAATATTTATGCATCGCTGTCTTCTGAGAGCCATAACTTTTTTTTATTTTTCCGTATACAGAGACGTGTATGGACTTTTTTTTTGCGGGATGAACTGAAGTTTTAATTGGTAGAACTTTGGCGTGTATATGAGTTTTTGATCGCTTTTTATTCCATTTTATGTGCTGCAGGATGTACAAAAATCGCAATTCTGGGTTAATTAACATGACAGATTTATCGGGTGGGTCGTTACGCACGCGGCGATACCAAATATGAGTACTTTATTTATTTTTGATCTTTTTGGGGGCGATTGGCGTTTGTAAAGGGGAAAAGGGCGGTGTACGCGTTTTTATTTTATTTTTTGTGTTTGTGTTTTACTTTTTTTTCACTTTTGACATTTATTTTTCCTTTTTTACACTTTTTTTCACTTTATCTTCTAACAGCAGTCATCAGATTGCGGTTAGAAGGCAGGCCAGTGCACAGTACTCGTACTGTGTACTGGTCCCCAAATGAAAACTCCCTGTCCCCAAATGCCACAATGCAATTGCGGGCATGGTGATTTTAAAGATGACCCTGGGAAGTGCCGTTCACTTCCGGGACCATCAGAAGGGGATCGGTGCCGCACTACAGTGCGGGGAGCGCCGGGAGCAGGCAGGGGAGCTCACTCCTCCTGCCTGCGCCTTCATTATTGTGGCCATGACAGGTTGCGGTAATGAAGCGTTAATCACCCGCGGCCGGAGCTCACTCCTCCTGCCTGCGCCTTCATTATTGTGGCCATGACAGGTTGCGGTAATGAAGGGTTAATCACCCGCGGCCGGAGCTCACTCCTCCTGCCTGCGCCTTCATTATTGTGGCCATGACAGGTTGCGGTAATGAAGCGTTAATCACCCGCGGCCGGAGCTCACTCCTCCTGCCTGCGCCTTCATTATTGTGGCCATGACAGGCTGCGGTAATGAAGCGTTAATCACCCGCGGCCGGAGCTCACTCCTCCTGCCTGCGCCTTCATTATTGTGGCCATGACAGGCTGCGGTAATGAAGGGTTAATCACCTGCGGCTCCTCCTGCCTGCGCCTTCATTATTGTGGCCATGACAGGTTGTGGTAATGAAGCGTTAATCACCCGCGGCCGGAGCTCACTCCTCCTGCCTGCGCCTTCATTATTGTGGCCATGACAGGTTGCGGTAATGAAGGGTTAATCACCTGCGGCCGGAGCTCACTCCTCCTGCCTGCGCCTTCATTATTGTGGCCATGACAGGTTGCGGTAATGAAGGGTTAATAAACCGGGGGCCGGAGCTCACTCTCCTCCCTGCGCCTTCATTATTGGGGCCCATGACAGGTGCATTTAATGAGCGTTAATCACCGGCGGCCGGAGCTCACTCCTCCTGCCTGCGCCTTCATTATTGCGGCCATGACAGGCTGCAGTAATGAAGCGTTAATCACCCGCGGCTGGAGCTCACTCCGGCCGGGGGTGATATGGCATGCGGCCAGCGGTAATTTACAGCTTTTCCCATGTTGCGATCGCACGTGGCTCGCCCGCAAGCCCGCGCGATCGCCAGGGCGTATGGATATGTCCATTTGCGGGAAGTCACTTCCCGCTAGGGCGTATCCATACGCCCTATGTCGCGAAGGGGTTAAAAGCCATATGAGCCACTGGAAGATGCAACACAGTTGAAGGTGTATGAGGGTTTATATGTTTATATGACATAGAAAGTGTTGAAGGGTTTTATTCAGTGACAAATTAGATTAAAGCAGATCTGAGGAGGGCAGCTTAGGCCAATGCAGATAATGTTAATGGTGAAAGAAAATCATGAATTATGTGAATATTTTATATTATATTTTATTTATTTTTATATATATATTAATTGCATCACACAAGTAAGAAACATGAGAAGAGCTGTTAGAAAGTTTAGTGATAGGAGAATGTTATATGTTGCGCCGCTACGAGTGGAAGAAGGATGTTTGTTTGTTTTTTGTTGTTTTATTTTGTGTTTTTATGTATATTATTTTAAATGCCAAAATTTTAAAAGTTTTTATAGGAATTATTTTTAAATGTGGTTGATTATCATGTGATAAAGAAGTTTTATTATTCTGAAGTACATTCTTGCTGTGTCAGAAAGCTTTAAGGCCAAATACGGGCAGAGTTTTTTAAAATTATTTTTAATTGTTATTACTGGACATTCATTCACTGCGGGGGTTTTGAAGATCAAATGGAGGAGAGCAGATTATTTACTGCTCTTATGTGACTGAGTATATGTGATCGAGATTAAACAGAGTGCCTGTCCACCCCCCCCCCGCACAGCACAGGACAATTTTAAATGAATGGAGTCATTGTTGTGCGATTACCCACAGGATCAAGTTTGTTTTTAAGGTTCATCTTAACACAGATTGCCCAAAGGGGGCCGGAGCCAAGATGATGGGGGATTTCGAAGGTGCTAGGAATGCCCCAGACAACAAAGGATATCCAAAGAGGGGCTGATGCATTATGCCATGTTGCGCCAGTTTGAACGCCTGTTGCACAAATGCCTGTCTGCGCCCGTGTTTACCCCCCATGTTGCAACAAGTCGCCATTCTGCGCCCGTGTGATCGCCCTGCTGCGCAGTGTTTACCGCCCTGTCTGCACAAGTCGCCATGTTGCGCCAGTGTTGACCGCCAGGGCTGCCAAAATCGCCCGTCTACGCCGTGTTGCCGATGTTGACAAGGGCGCCTGTCTGTGCATGTTGTGCTTGTCTGGCCCGTGGGTTGACCGCATGTGCCAGTCGCTGTCTGCGCCGTATTTATGCCATGTTGGCCTGTTGACCAACCTGTTGCCAAAATGCCATTTAGCCCGTGTTGACGCCATGTCTGCGCCAGTGTTTATCCATGTCTGCGATTGGCCGCCAGTCTGCACCAAGCATGATCACTGACCGCCCGTTTGCCCCGGCATTGATACACCCAAGGGGCTTGATGTTGCAGTCCCCCCAAAATCCTTCATACCGGATGGAGCCCGTTGTTTTTTTTATCAACCAGGTAGTAAAGGGGCAAAATTCCCCCAAACTACCCTCATTATACGAATGTTGTGTTCGTCTAAGACGTTTAAAAGAGAGGGAACGACTTTACAGACTAAAGGATTTTACACACAGAACTATTTTTAATTTTTTTTTTAATTTTTGTTTTCAGCCTATAGCCGTGGCCAATGTTGTTTCCTGCGGCTAGCGGGGCTTTATGCTCTGATTTTTTTTAATGTTTTGATAAATAAAGTTTTGAGAGTTTTTTTTTAAATTTTAATAGTTTCCCCCCGTGGTTTTTTTCCATTCATTGAAGATTTTTGAGGTTGCCCCTTTTCCCCTTCGGGTTTAATACATTATCAACACCAGGTGAGCTGACTACCACCCATTTGTTTGCATGCTGTATAATACTCCCCCTTATAAAAAATGATTAAAACTCCCTTATTAATTTTTATGAAAAAACTCCCTTTTATAAAATATGTTATATCCCTTAATAATAAACTGTATAATATCCTCTATTAAAATATGATAAAATCCCTTTATAAAGTACTTTTTACTCCCTGTATATAATATACTGAATAATACTCCCTCTTTAATTTTCTGTAAAATACTCCCCTACTTTAAAACTTTTCTTATATTTAAATTTTTTTAAAAATCCCCTCTATTAATATACTGTATAATTTCCCCTTTGTATTTAAATTTTTTAAGATCCCTCTGTTTTATATACTGTATAATATATGTATAATACTCCCCGTATATAAAATACTGTATAATACTCACCTTTAATATCTTATAATTTCTCTTTATATATAAAATACTGTTAATATCCCTCTATATAAAATACGTTTAATTTCCCCTGTATAA
This sequence comes from Phyllomedusa bahiana, assembly GCA_025379985.1. Lineage (NCBI taxonomy): Eukaryota > Metazoa > Chordata > Amphibia > Anura > Hylidae > Phyllomedusa > Phyllomedusa bahiana. The sequence goes on along the minus strand of JAODAL010041298.1, from coordinate 4,719 downwards.
TTATGTATAATACTCCCTTTTATAAATATACTGTATTATACTCACCTCCCGTATTTAAAATTTTTATATAGTCTCTCTCTATATATAATATACTTATAATACTCCCTGTAATTTAATATATGTATAATATCCTCCGTATAATATATATATAATACTTATTAATTACTGTATAATCTTGTTAAAATATGTATAATACTCCCTCTTATAATATACTGTATAAAATCCTTTATTATTATATGTATTATATCCCTCTGTATAATATACTTTTTAATTCCCTGATAAAAAAACTGATAAAAACTCCCCCCGTATAATATAAAGTATAATATTTCTTTAATATCTTTTATATCATTCTGTATGTATACTGTATAAACTCCCTTATATAATGTACTTTTAAAATCCCCCGTATATAATTTATGATAAATACTCCCTGTATATAATATATGAATAATATCCCTCTATATAATTCTGTACATACTCCCTATATATAATAATCTCTCTATTTAATTTTACTGTATAATCTCCCTCTATTTTATATACTGTTTAATTTCCTCTCTGTATAAAATACTGTATAAGACTCCCTCTGTATTATATACTGTATAAATAACTGTATAAAATCCCTGTATTAATTTATGTTAAAACTCACCTCTGTATAATTACTATATAATACCCTTTCTATATATAAAAATATGTATAATACTCCCTCTTTTAATAACTGTTAATTTCCCCCTGTTAAATACGTATAATACCCTTGTTTATAATATACTGTATAATATAACCTCCGTATAATATACTATATGTACTCTTCATATTTTATATACTGTATAATACTCCCCGTATATTATATAGTATTACTCACCTGTTTAATATACTTTTTAAATTTTTATATAATATACTGTATATTCCTTGTTAATATATGTATAATATCCTTATATAATTTACTGTATAAAACTCCCCGTATTATTATACTGTATTTTACTCACCTCTGTTAAATTCTGTATAATATCCCCCTTTTATAATATACTGTTTTAAGCTCCCTGTATATATACTGTATAATATCCCCCATATGTTACTGTAAATACTCCCCCATATAATATACTGTATAATACTCCCCCTTATATTTTCTGTTTATACCACCTCTTATAATTTACTGTTTAAAAGCTCCCCTGTTAATATGTATAATACTCCCCCTATATAATTACTGTATAATGCTCCCCTGTATAATTTTCTGTATAATACTCCCTCTTTGATATAATGTATAATGTCCCTGTTTTTAAAATACTGTATTACTCCCTTATTTAAAATTTAATTTAATACTCCCTTAATTAACTGTATAATGCTCCCCTGTATAATATATGTATAATACTCCCCCCTATAGTATTCTGTTAATGCTCCCCTGTAAATATACTGTATAATCTCCCTCTATATAATATACTGTATAATGCTCCCTGTATAAAATTTCTTTTATTTACTACCTTGTATAATTTTTTTTAATATCCTTTATAAAATACGGTATAAGTCCCCTGTATAATATCTGTATAATGCTCCCCCATATATTACTGTATAAACTCCCCCCTTATAATATATGTAAATACTCCCCTGTATAAAATTTTGTAAATTCCCCCTTTTATAAATTATGTATTTAAAAATCCCTATATTTTTTATGTATAATATCCCCCTATATGATACACTCTATAATACTCCCCTTTTATGTACCTCTATAATACTCTCCCTGTATAAGGCTTGGTGTGAGTGCTTGCGAAGTGTGGTTTCCTGCTTTACCCGCTTTTTCCTGCAGGTGGGGCGACACATCGCCTTTGCCCTTTTTTTTCCCCGTGGGGGGGTTTTTCACGTTCGCTTTTCGCTCGGAAGAGAATGGGGGGGGTGCGGATTGTCTCCGCCCCCAGTTCGTGAGTAGGTAGGGGGGTCATTCCGCGGTTATAGGGGGAGTGATTTGTTATGTTGCTGGGAACGGTTGGGGTTTTGGGGTGGGACGTAATAGCCCGGTTTGGACATGGAGGGGGAAGTTGGGGGTTTTCCCTGCGAATGTGAGGGATGGACGTAGTGACCCGCACAACGTGTTGCCTCGGGTTTTAAGGGGGGGGTGGGGGGGTGTACCCGGGGGGTCATGGGTACTGGGAGGAGGTGGGGCGTAGTAGCCGGGGGTCATTTTTGTACTGGGGGGAGGGTGGGGGTAGTAACGGGGGGAATGGTGTATAGGAGGGGGGGGGGTAGTGGGGAGTGGGGGTCTGGTTATGGGGGAGGAGGGTGGGGGTTAGTATAAAGTCGGGGTCAGAGGTGTATGGGGAGGAGGGGGGGGGGGGTAGCGGGGCTGGTTTTCTGGGGGGGGGTGGGGTAGTAGCCCCGGGGGGGGGTTTTATGGGATGGGGGGGGTTGGGTGTAGTCGTGGGGTCAGGGTGTATAAAAGGGGGGGGTGGGGGGTAGTGAGGGGGGTCATGGTGTACTGAGGAGGAGGATGGGGCAGTAGTCAGCCGGGGCTCATGGTGTACTGAGGAGGAGGGTGGGGGTAGTAGTCAGCCGGGGCGCATGGTGTACTGAGGAGGAGGGTGGGGGTAGTAGTCAGCCGGGGCGCATGGTGTACTGAGGAGGAGGGTGGGGGTAGTAGTCAGCCGGGGCGCATGGTGTACTGAGGAGGAGGGTGGGGGTAGTAGTCAGCCGGGGCGCATGGTATACTAAGGAGGAGGAGGGTGGGGGTAGTAGTCAGTCGGGGCGCATGGTATACTGAGGAGGAGGGTGGGGGTAGTAGTCAGTCGGAGATCATGGTGTACTGAGGAGGATGGGGCAGTAGTCAGCCGGGGCGCATGGTGTACTGAGGAGGAGGGTGGGGGTAGTAGTCAGCCGGGGCGCATGGTGTACTGAGGAGGAGGGTGGGGGTAGTAGTCAGCCAGAGGTCATGGTGTACTGAGGGTGGGGGTAGTAGTGAGCCTGGGGTCATGGTGTACTGAGGAGGAGGGTGGGGGTAGTAGTGAGCCGGGGGTCATGGTGTACTGAGGAGGAGGGTGGGGGTAGTAGTCAGCCGGGGGTCATGGTGTACTGAGGAGGAGGGTGGGGGTAGTAGCCGGGGCGCATGGTGTACTAAGGAGGGTTGGGGTAGTAGTCAGTCGGAGGTCATGGTGTACTGAGGAGGAGGCTGGGGGTAGTAGTGGGCCGGAGGTCATGGTGTACTGAGGAGGAGGAGGCTGGGGGTAGTAGTGGGCCGGAGGTCATGGTGTACTGAGGAGGAGGAGGCTGGGGGTAGTAGTGGGCCGGAGGTCATGGTGTACTGAGGAGGAGGGTGGGGGTAGTAGTCAGCCGGGGGTCATGGTGTACTGAGGAGGAGGATGGGGTAGTGTCGGCCGAGAGGGCATGGTTGTACTGAGGAGGAGGGTGGGGGTAGTAGTAGTCAGCCAGAGGTCATGGTGTACTGAGGAGGAGGGTGGGGGTAGTAGTCAGTCGGAGATCATGGTGTACTGAGGAGGAGGGTTGGGGTAGTAGTCAGTCGGAGATCATGGTGTACTGAGGAGGAGGGTGGGGGTAGTAGTCAGCCAGAGGTCATGGTGTACTGAGGAGGAGGGTGGGGGTAGTAGTCAGCCAGAGGTCATGGTGTACTGAGGAGGAGGGTGGGGGTAGTAGTCAGCCAGAGGTCATGGTGTACTGAGGAGGAGGGTGGGGGTAGTAGTCAGCCGGGGCTCATGGTGTACTGAGGAGGAGGGTGGGGGTAGTAGTCAGTCGGAGGTCATGGTGTACTGAGGAGGAGGGTGGGGGTAGTAGTCGGCCAGAGGTCATGGTGTACTGAGGAGGAGGGTGGGGGTAGTAGTCGGCCAGAGGTCATGGTGTACTGAGGAGGAGGGTGGGGGTAGTAGTCAGCCGGGGGTCATGGTGTACTGAGGAGAGTTGGGGTAGTAGTCAGTCGGAGGTCATGGTGTACTGAGGAGGAGGATGGGGCAGTAGTCAGCCGGGGCGCATGGTGTACTGAGGAGGAGGATGGGGCAGTAGTCAGCCGGGGCTCATGGTGTACTGAGGAGGAGGAGGGTGGGGGTAGTAGTCAGTCGGGGCGCATGGTGTACTGAGGAGGAGGGTTGGGGTAGTAGTCGGGCCGGGGTCATGGTTTTACTGAGGAGGAGGGTGGGGGTTAGTAGTCGCGGGGGGTCATGGTTACTGGAGGAGGGGGTGGGGGGGTTAGTCGCCGGGGCGCATGGTGTACTGAGGAGGAGGTTGGGGGTAGTAGTGGGCCGGAGGTCATGGTGTACTGAGGAGGAGGCTGGGGGTATTTGTCGGCGGGGTCATGGTGTACTGAGGAGAGTTGGGGCAGTAGTGGCCGGGGTCATGGTTGTACTGAGGAGAGTGGGGTAGTAGTCGGCCGGAGGTCTGGTTTGGGGGAGGTGGGGGTATTAGTCCCCGGGGCATGGTTACTGAGGAGGGGGTTGGGGGTGTATCCCGGGGTCATGGTGTACTGGGGGGAGGAGGGGGGTGTATTTCCCGGGGTCATTTTTGAAATGAGGAGGAGGTGGGGGTATAGCGGCCGGGGCATGGTGTACTAGGAGGGGTTTGGGGGGTAGTGTGGCGGAGGTCATGGTGTACTGAGGAGGAGGAGGCTGGGGCAGTGTCGGGGAAGTTCAGGGTGTACTGAGGAGGATGGGGTAGTAGTCAGCCGGGGCGCATGGTGTACGGGAGGGGTGGGGGGGTATAGTGGCCGGATCATGGTGTAAGAGGGGGGGGGTA
>JAODAL010041297.1:0-36022 GCA_025379985.1 Phyllomedusa bahiana | reverse complement strand
CCATTTGGATTTTAAATTTTTAAATGCAGCGCAGTGACTACACGGGTTTTTCCAGATCCAATACCCCAAAAAAATTAGAAAAAGAACATTAAGAGAACATCCTGAGACAAGCTGAGACCCCCACGAAATCGCTATATAAAAATCAATTCTCAGTAAGAGCATACGCGGCAGCACCCTTCCCCTGTTGAGCACAGTGAGAGGAGTGTGAGCTCCCGGCTCGGGGGGGGATTTATAAATATGCGGGTGACTCACAGAATCCCGCCGGTCTCTGTTGGGCTTAAATCCTGCCATGTCAGCAGGCTTCCCTTTTTCCCCCCAAGTGTTTTCCCCCATGTAGCCCATGTTCTCCAGCCATTTATCAATCAAAAGCACACTTCGTTCACCCAAGTACCCCAAAGTTTGATTTCGTTCCGAACCAATTTTTTCCAAAAATTCTAAACGAATTCCACTTCGTTAAATCATTCGCCCACTCTACTGCCTGCGAGGAAGCCGAAGTTAAAGTTCGCACTTCCCCTTCGCAACCCCTTCGCCCCCTGGCTGCGTTGCCGCACTCGGCCTCCCCGTAAACCGCTCTTGTTGACGGCAACCCGGGAATTTCCACCCCCACATGCCCACGTTTGTGGCGCCCCCCGGAAAAAATGCCATTACGCTACAAAGGACACAGGGGCCTACAACAGGGGTGGGGACCTGGGGTTTTTGACCACCGAGAGGGGGGCCCGGTAAAGACCTGCACCACCTTTGCCAGTTTTGAAGAAGCCACCAAAAGGGTCAGTGGGGCAATGCCCTTGTCAGCATGACATTGTGGTGATCTTATTCGGAAACGATCGTTGGACACTCTGAAAAAAACAGGTCCCCCCAGCCGGAGGAGGAGAGGGACACAGAGCGACACGGACCCTTTCTCTCCTAAAAACCAAAAGGGCCCACATTTTTCACAATTTCATCGGCTTCATTAGGCAGTGGTTGGGGTCCAGGCTAGTGCAAGGTGGCCCAGTCTCGGGGGTGCATCATCAGCAAGTCGGGGGCTTGTTGAAGCTTTGCCAGAGGAAGCGGGGAGAGGAGAGGTTTCCTAACACCGTGTTCCCCGACGTCCTGCCTTGGAAAGAGGTTTGGCGCGAATTTGGGGCAAGGAGGAAAAGGAGGAAACAGTTTGCTGGGCCCCTCGACCCAGGGGCTTGGGGAAAATCAAGGCTCCATCTCTCACATGATGCGGGATACTCCATTTCCTCCAACAGATCCTCCATTAAGGCCATCAAAAAACAACAGTTAGGGGGGCCACCCTCCGGGATCCCCGGTAAAAAACAAAACTCAGCACTTTCCTTCCACCCACCCAAAAGAAAGTAAAATCAGGAAAGGGAACCCTTTGCTGTACAACTGGAGACTCTGTTGCGTCGCTTCACATTCCCCAAATGTCACGGTGGAACAACATCAGCGACGTGACCAGTAAGTAGGCGTAGGGCAGCAGCAGGCAAGGTGGCAAACCAATGGGACCTCGGCAATCTTTTTTTTACCACCTCACCAACCAGCAATCGGGGCACACATCCAACACACAGAGATCACTTAAGATCAGGTGCACGACATCTGCGTCTAACCCCCGATTTTTTTTGTATTTTTTTCCGCCCCCAATAGACTTCTGGGTTCCAAAAGGGACGAAGGGGCCCGACTGGCTCGTCACCCATAGAGGTGTTTCCTCCCAGCACCAGCGTCATATCGAGCGGAACCTTACCAACCCGGGAGAGCCCATTACAGATAACGAAAACCGCTTTCCACAGAAATGGGATCGTTTGACTTTCATCAAGATGAATCAGGCATGGATCCTGAATGTTGTGGCCCCAAATTTCGAGGTCACCGATTATTGCCGGTCTACTTCACTTTCCCCTTCAAACAAAAAAGGGTCCCTCTTAAAAAAACTTTTAAAAAGATCATTTCTTACTGAAAATTTTTATTCTCTTTTCCCAATTTTTTCATTTGTGGGTTTGCTGGGGGGGAGACGAAAAGACACAAGTTTTTATGAAACACCTTTTCCATTTACTCACTTTATTTAAAAGTTTCCCCATTGAAAAGGTTTTGAGGGTCATTTTTCGTGAATACACAAAAATAAAAGGCCTTTGGAACGAAATTGGCTTCTAAGTGGCTTTTTTCCCCTCACAAATTTTTTAACAGGGGGTTTTGAAAGTAATTTTATAATTTTTTTGGGGTCATGCGGCTTTGAAATCCGAAATACAAACGGGTCCTATTAAAAAAAAAATGTTGTTTTCTAACAGACATTTGTTCTTCACATTGCCCCAAGTGTCTAAAGGGGTCATGCTTTGAATTTTTGGGGCATTTTGCTTGAAATGCAGCAATAAAGGTCCTTTTTAAAAAAAAAATTTTGTTTCAACAAAATTTTTTTTCACAATTGTCAAATGGGTCAAGGGGAGGTGCTGTCAAAACAGGAATAGGGAACCTTTATGGACCACAATTGCAAAATGACTTGTTTTTGCAAGATCTTTAACAAGCATCATCCCTGTAATTGGGGAAAAACCCATTTTAAAACAATTAAAAAAAAGAAAAAAAGACATGGTTGGGTCCATCCATTTTAAAAAAGTGTTTTTTCTAGAATTAAAAACAAAAAACGCATGTACAAAAATAGCTGGGGAAAAAAATTCCTCTGAATTTTTACAAAAAGGGGGGTACAGGAAAACTTGACAAAATGTAGGTTATTCAGGAAAATGGGGTATGGAGCACGGACAAGAACAAAAACAGAGCAATTTTTCCCCCAGCATGTTGAGTAAAAGAAAAAAGAATGCCAAAAAAAGGGGACCTGGGGGGAACAGAGCGTTAAAACCACCAGTATTTCCAAGTGAAGCTCAATTGGGCCCCACCTAGGGGGGGGCAACACTACCCGGTCTTTACTTGGGACTGAGGAAGGCGGGGTTCTCACACTTCCGCTTCCGCACCTGCTTTTACACGACTTTTTTTTGCTGCGTCACAGGGGTTTAACCCGTGTGTTAATAATGACGGACACCCCGCCTGGGGGTCTCAAAACCCCACCCCTGTAACCCGGCCCTGGGGCTGCTGTTTCAAAGGAAAGGTTTAGTCAATGTCCGTTCAACTAAAATGGGGGGTTTAAAAAAACTTTCCTTTTTCCCGGGGACTTTTAAACGGGGTTTAGACAGGTTTAATGGCATACTGTGGGGCCCAGGACAGGGGCAGAATGTCCATTCAAATAAAATGGTGGTTGAAAAAACCCTTTTTTCCCGGGAAAATTTTTAATCTGGGGTCAACAGGTTTAATGGTCAACTGCGGTCCAGGCAGGTTAGTCAATGTCCAGTTTAACTAAATGGGGTTGAAAGACACTTTTTTCCCGGCACTTTTCAATCTGGGGTCAGACAGGTTTTAAGGGTCATGCTCGGTCCAGACGGTTTTTCAATTCCATTCAACTAAAAAAGGGGTTGAAAGACCCTTTTTTTTCCGGGACTTTTTAATCTGGGGGTCAACAGGTTTAATGTCATCGCGGTCCAGGGCAGTTCTACAATGTCCATTCAAATAAAATGGGTTCAAAACTCTGTCTTTCCGCCTTTTTAATCTGGGGTCATGCAGGTTTTTAAGGGGCATGCTGCGTTCCAGGGGCGGGGTATTTAAATTCCCGTTCAAGTAAAAAGATGGTTTTAAATAAAACTGCCTTTTGGGACTTTTTAATTTGGGGGGTGATGCAGGTTTTAAGGTCATCTTGGTTACAAGACAGGGGTGTGAATGGGGGTACTTTTTTTTTTGTGGCTCTTATAGCCTAAGTTTGGCCAAAGATGTAGCAGGTACCCATTTGCTTCTCCACCCTGTTTGGTGTAAGAATGAAGGTGTTGTTTGCCCCCAAGAATTTAAAGGTCATCCTCAAATCGACTCCACTATCGAAAAAAATTATTGGGGCCACTATCGACTATCCCCGATGTCAATACCCAAACGAATCGCCAACACACTCACTTCATCTTTCAAATTTTTTTCGCACTGTAAATTTTTTTGGGGGTCAGGGTGCGAAGATACGTATAACAAGGGCCATTGGAACAAAATGGCTCTAAGTGGGAATTTTTCCCTCACAATTTTTAAACGTGGCTGAAAGTCATTTTTTTAAATTTTTTTTGGGGCATGCGCTGTGAAATGGGGCTATACTACAGGGGCCTATTTAAAAAAGTGTTTCGAACAAAAAATTTTTTCTTCACAATTGCAAAGGGGCCCAAAGGGTCTTTTTGAATTTTTTGGGGGGTTTGCGTGACATAAAAAGCTATGCTACAAGTCCTATTGTGAAAAAATGTGTTTTTTAACAGACATTTTTTTTCTTCACAATTGCAAGATGGGGTAAAGGGGCAGTTTTGAAATTTTATGGGCATGGTGCTGTCAAAAACAGGGAAAAGTAGACACTGTTAATGGACCATATTTCAAAATGATTTTTTTTTTGCAAGATCTTTAACAACTAGCAACCCTGTAGTGAGACAACCAATTTTAAAACATTTTTAAAAAGGGGAAACAAAGCGGGGGGATTCCATAAATTTTAAAAAAAGTGTTTTTTTAGAATTTAAAATATAAAAAACTGCATGTTTCAAAATAGCTGGTACAAATATTTCTCTGAATTTACAAGGGGGGACAGGAAGACTTACCAATTAGGTTATTCAAACATGGAGTATGGAGCACGGACACAGAACAAATAACAAGAAAAATTTCCTCCGCACTTTTGGGAAAAAAACGAGAAAAAAAAAATGCCAAAAAAAAGGGCCCCCCCTTGGGTTTGGAACAGGAGCGTAAACCCAAAACCAAAGTTTTTCCCAATAAAAAGCTCAAATTTTTCGGGCAACATACGGGGGGCAACGCTACCCCCGGCTTTGACTGTTACTGGGGAAAGGTGGGGGTTTCTTAACTAAACCCTTCCACTTCTGCACTTGCTTTCGCATTACTTTTTTCTTTTTGCTGATTAAGGGCTTTTTAAACCGTGTTTAAAAAATGACGGAACCCCACCCCCTTCCTCTCCCCGGCACCCAATGTAATTTACGGGCCCTGGCAGCTAAAAAAAAAATGCGTGTTAATAGATGACAGACGCTAGCCGGGGTTCTAACCACACCCACTTAAGTCTTTTCCCTGGAAAGCTGCCCCCTCCTTTTGTTAACAGGGGACTGCGGCACCCCACTGGCTCAAAAACCTTTTGGGGCAATCAGGAGATTTAAAAATTTCCCCTCTAAAAAATAAGTTTTTAAAAAAAATTTGATTTCGGTGGGGTTTTAATAGTGTAAAAAAGGGCCCCCGGGCCCTGGACAACAAATTTCAAAATTTTGGATTTCAAATTTTTGGGGGGGGAGCACTGTGGGGTCGCTTTCCTTTTGATCTCCGGGGGAGCCCGCCCCCCTAATCACTGAAAAGGGGTTTTTGGGGGAGAAAGGGAACCCAATAAAATTAATTGGGGGTCATTTTCATGAAGCCGGAGGGCAAATGTCTTCCCTAACTAAAAAAGTTTTTTTTGGGGAGTTTAAAGGAAATTTTTTTTAAATTAGGGGGGGTGCGAACAAATTTAAACCCACATCTTCACGGAAAAAAAATATTTTTTTAAACTGCAGGGAGGGTTGTATGTTGTAGGGTTTAATCACACTTAAAAAAAAAAGCAAAATGATAATAATGTAAAACTTTAAAATAAAACTTCCCTAAAAAAAATTCTGTAAACAAATGTCAATTTTACCAAAAAAATATACTAAAAAAAAAAAAACCCCTTTTGGGTTTGGGGTTAAAAAGGGTTTGGGGGGGTTTCTGTTTTAAAAGGGGGGGGGGAAAAAAAAAAAGGGGGGGGGCCCCTTTTTTTTTTAAAAAATTTTTTGGGGGGGGGGGGTTTTTTTGGGGTTTTTTAAATTTAAAATTTGGGGGAAAAAAGGGGGAAAACCCCTTTTTTTGGTTTTTTTGGGGGGGCCGGGGGGAAATTTTTGGTTTGGGGGCCTGGGCCAAACCCCCCCCCGGGGGTTTTTTTTAAAAACCCCCAAAAAAAAATTTTTTGGGGAAAAAACCCCCCTTTTTCCCCCCCCCGGGGGGGGGGGAAAAAACCCCCAAAAAAAATTTCCCAAAAAAACCCCAAAAAAATTTTTAAAAAAAAAAAAAAAAAAATCCTTTATTCCCTTTCCCCCCACCCCCCCTTAAACCTTTTAAAAAAAAAAAAAAAAAAAAAATTTTTTAAAAAAAAAATTTTTTTTAAATGGAATTTTTAAATTTCCCCGGTTTTAAACCCCCCCCAAAAAGGGGGAAACCCCCCCCCAAAAAAAAAAAAAAGGAAAAGGGTTTTTAAAATTTTTTTGGGTTTTTTTTCCCCCCCCCCCCCCCAAAAAAACCCCAAAACCCCAAAAAAAGGGAAAAAAAAAAAAAAATTTTTTTTTTTTGGGAAAAACCCCCGGGCCCCCCATGGGCCCCCCGGGGTCCCCCAAAAAAAGAAAAAAAAAAAAAAAAGGGGTTTTTTTCCCCCCCCTTTTTTTTCCCCCAAAAAAACCCCCCCAAAACCCCCCCCAAAAACCCCCCTTAAAAAAAAAAGGGGGGGCCCCCCTTTTTTTTTTTAAAAAAACCCCCCCCCCCGGGGGGGAAAAGGGGCCCCCCCCCCCAAAAAGGCCAAAAAAGGGGAAAAAATTTTAAAAAATTTTTTTTTTTCCCCCCCCCCCCCCGGGGGGCCCCCCCCCAAAAAAGGGGGGGAAAAAAAATTTTAAAAACCCAAAATTTTTTTCCCCCCCCTTTTTTCCCCCCCAAAAAACCCCAAACCCCCGGGCCCCGAAAAAAAACCCCCAAAAAAATTTTTAAAAAAAAAAAAATTTTTTTTCCGGGCCCCGTAAACCCCCTGGGAAAACCCCCCCCCAAAAACCCCCCAAAAAATTTTAAAAAAAAAAAAAAAGTTTTTTGAAACCCCCCCCCTTTTTCCCCCCAAAAAAAAAAAAGGGTTTTCCCCCCCCCAAATTTAAAACCCCCTTTTTCCCCCCTTTTTTTTCCCAAAAATTTAAAACCCCCTTTGGGGAAAAAGGGCCCCCCCCAAAAAACTTTCCCTTCCCCTTTGGGCCCCCCCCAAACCTTTTTGTTTTAAAAAGGCCCAAAAAGGGCCCCCCCCAAAAAAACCCCCGGCCCCCCAAATTTGGGCCCAAAAAAACCCCCCCCAAAAAAAAAAAAAGGGGAAAAAAATTTTTTTTTTGTTTCCCCCCTTTTTTCCCGGGGGAAAAAAAGGGGGGCCCAAAAATCAAACCCCAAAAAATTTTTAAAAAATTTTTAAACCCCTTTTTTCCCCCGGGGCCCCAAAAAAAATTTTTTCCCCCCCAAAAGGGGCCCCTTTTTCACCCTTTTTTTTTAAAGAAAACCCCCGGGCCCTTTTTCCCCCCTTTTTTTTTAAAAAAAAAAAAAAATTTTTTTTTTTTTTTTTTTCCCCCCTTGCCCTTTTTTCCTTCCCCAAAACCCAAAACCCCCCTTGGAAAAAAAAAAATTTTAAAAATTTTTTAAACCCAAATTTTTTTTTTTAATTTTAAAAAATTTTTAAAAAAGGGCCCCCCCCCCCAAAAATTTTTTTTTTTTTTAAAAAAGGGGGGTTTTTTTTCCCCCTTTTTTTTGGAAAAAAAACCGGGAAGCAAAAAATTTTTTCCCCCCCAAAAAGGGGGAAAAATTTTTCCCCAAAAATTTTTTTAAAAAGGGAAAAAAAAAAGTTAAAAAAAAAAGGAAAACCCTTTTAAAAATTTAAAAAAAGGAAAAAAGGGAAAAAAAAAATTTTTTAAAAGGTTTTTAAAAAAAAAAATTTTTTTTTTTTTTGGCCCCCCAAAATTTTTTTCCCAAAAAACCTTTAAACCCCCTTTTTTTTTTTTTTTCCCCCCCGGGGCCCCGGCCCCCCAAAAAAAAGGGGCCCCCGGTTTTCCCCCCCCCCCCCAAAAACCCCCCCCCCCAAATTTTTCCCCTTTGGTTAAAAAAAAAAAGGTGCGCTTTCCCCCCCGGGGGGGCCCCCCGGGTTAAAAAAACCCCCCCTTTTTTAAAGGGTTTTTTTTTTTTTTTTTTTTCCCCCCGGGGAAAAAATTTTTTCCCCTTTTTTTTTTTTTCCCCCCCAAATTTTTTTTCCCCTATTAAGGTTTTTTTCCCCCCAAAAAAAAGGGAAAAATTTTTTTTTTTTCCCCCCTTTTTTTGCCCCAAAAATTTTTTAAAAAGGTTTTTTTTTAATTTTTTTTTTAAAAGGGGGGTTTTTTTTTGGGGTTTTTAAAAAAAAATTTAAATTTTTTAAACCCGGGGAAAAAATTTTTTTTTTCCCCCCCCAAAAATTTTTAAAAAACCCCCCCTTTTTTTGAAGGGGTTTCCCCCCCCTTTTTTCCCCCCCCTTTTTTTTTTTTTTTTAAAAAAAATTTTTTTTTTAAATTTTTTTTCCCCTTTTAAAAAAATTTTTCCCCCCAAAAAAAAAAAACCCCTTTGGAAAGGCCCCCGGGGCTGTTGGGAAAAATTTTTTTGGGGAAAAAAATTTTTTTAAAAAAAAGGAAAAAAAAAAAAATTTTCGAAGGTTTTTTTCCCCCCGGGGAAAAATTTTTCCCCCCCCTTTTTTCCTTTCCCCCGGTAATTTCCAAAAATTTTTTAAAAAAAAATTTCCTTTTAAATTTAAAAAATTTGGGGAATTTTTTTTAAAAATTTTTTTTTTTAAAACCTTTTTTGGGTTTTCCCCCAAAAAAATTTTTTTTAAAAGGGGTTTTTAAAAATGGGGGAAAACCCCTTTAAAGGAAAAATTTTTTTTTTGGGGGGGTTTTCCCCCCCCAAACCCCCCCAAAACCCCCCCAAAAAAGGGGAAAAAAAAAATTTTCCCCCAAAAAAAGGGGGGTTTCCCCGGGGGGGCCCCCCCCCCCCCCCAAAAAACCCCCTTGGGGCCCCCGGGGGGGGGTTTTTGGGGGGGGAAAAAAACCCCGCCAAAGGGGGGGGGGGGGCCCCGCCCCGGGGGCGCCCCCCTTTTGGGGGGGGGGCGGGCCCCAAAAAGGGGCCCCGGGGGGGTTAAAAAAGGGGGGTTCCCCGGGGGGGGGGGGCCCCCCCCCTTTTTTTCCAAATTCCCAAAGGGGGAAAGGGAAAAAAAAAAATTTTTTTTTTCCCCCCCCCCAAAAAAAAAAAATTTTTTAAAAAAAAAAATTTTTTGAAAAAAAAAAAAATTTTTTTAAAAAACCCAAAAAAAATTTTAAAAGGGGAAAAAAAAAAATAAAACCCAAAAAAAAACCCCTTTTTCCCCAAAATTAAACCGGGAAAAATTTTAAAAAAAAAAAAATTTTCCGGGAAAACCCTTTTTTTTAAAAAAAAAAATTTTTTTGGGGGATTAAACCCCAAAAAAAGGGGGCCGGGGGGCCCCCCCTTTGGGGGGAAAAAAATCGGGCCCCCCTTTTTAAAAAAAAAGGGGTTTTCCCAAAAAAAAAAGGGGGGGGGGGGGAAAAAAAAAGGGGCCCGGGGGGGGTTTTTTTTTTTCCCCCCCCCTTTGGGGGTTTTTTTAAAAAAAAGGGGGCCCCCCCCCTTTTTTTTTTAATTTTTTTTTTTTTTAATTTTTTTCCAATTTTTCCCCCCCAAAAAATTTTTTTTCCCAAAAAAAAATTTTTTTAAAGGGTTTTTCCCCAAAACCCCCTTTTTTACTTGTTCATGGCGCGCCCCGGCCCCGACAAAAAAAGGGCGATTCCCCCGGAAAAAATAGCGGAAAGGGGGCCCCCGACCCGGCGGGATTCATACATGTGGCCCTAAGTGAGTAAATGGAATACGGTGTTCTCATGAAACCTTGCTGTCTTTTACAGTCTCCTCACAGCAAAACCAGCCAAATGAACTGTTGGGAAAAAGAGAAATAAAAATTGCAGTAAGAAATGATCATTTTAAAAAAAGTTTTCAAGAGGACCATTTCTGTTTGAAGAGGAATGTGAAGTAGACCGGCAACTAATCGGTGACCTCGGCAATTGGGGCCACAAATCATCAGAATCCATGCCTGATTCATCTTGATGAAAGTCAAACGATCCACATTATCTGTGGAAAGCCGGATGGTTTGTCTGAAATGACTCCTCCAGCTGTGCTGAAGGCCGCTCGATATGACGCTGGCTGCTGGGCAGGACAACACCTTTTATGGCGTGGCGAGCGAGCTCGGGCCATTCGTCATTTTGGTTTACACAGAAGTCTATTGGGCCCGGAACACATACAAAAAACATGGGTGTTGAGATGCAGATAGTGGGTGCACCATGATTTTAAAGCTGGTCTCTGGGTTGTTGGATGTGTGCCCTGCATTGCATGCGTTGGTGAGGTGGTAAATAAAGATTGCCAGAGGTCACCCATTAGGCTTCTGCCACCTTGCCTGCTGCTGCAGCTACGGCTACTTGGCACTCTACTGCTGTCACGTCGCTGATGTTGTTCCACCGTGACATTTGAAGAATGTGAAGCAGACGCAACAGATGTCTCCAGTTGATCAATCAGCAAGGTCTCCATTTCCTGCATTTTACTCTCTATTTGGGTTGGTGGAAGGAAAGTGCTGAGTTTTGTTTTGTACCGGGGATCCAGGAGGGTGGCCACCCCCTAACAGTTGTTGATTTTTATGGCCTTTAATGCGAGGGATCATGTTGGAGGAAATGGGTGCATCCAAGCACCATGTGAGAGATGGAGCCTTGATTTCCCAAGCCTCTGGGTCGAGGGGCACTAGCAAACTGATCTTCCTCATCTTCCTCCTCCACCTTTAAATTCGCGCCAAAACCCCTTTCCAAGGCAGGGACATCGGTAACGTCGGTGTCTAGGAATACCCCCTCCCCCTCCTCCGTTTCCCCGGCCCCGTTAAACCCAACACCCCCCCTGAAATTGCCTGAGATGATGCCCCCCCTGGGAGCTGATGCGCTGACTTTCCCAACTAGCCCTGGCCCCCGGAACCACTGCCTAATGAAGACCAAAATTAAAATTGAAAATTAAGGGTCAGGTTTTCTGCATTCGTGGAGAAAAAGGGGGCCCCGAGTCAAATTTTCTTTTGCCTTTCTCCTCCCTCCTTTCGGTGGTGGGAAATGTTTTTTCAGAGTGCCCAAACCGATTTTCCCAAAAACTAAGATCACCCCCAAGGGGTCATGCGGAAAAGGGCCCATCGTCCCCCACCTAAACCCATTTTGGTGGCTTCTTCAAAATTGCAAGGAGGGGTGCAGAGCTTTTTTCCCTGCCTCCACTCTCGGTGGCTCAACCCCCCCCGGGGGTCCGCCTGCTGTTGGTAAAAGGCCCTTGTGTCCCCTTGGGTTTCCCCGGTAATGGAAATTGCCGCTCCCAATCGCGGATCTTTTTGGAAAGGGTGGATCGGCAGGTGTTGTCCCCGTAAAACAATAGGCGGTTGCCCGGGGGGGCCGGCGGCGTGAAAAGCCCCAAGGCGGGCCCAAAGCAGGGGGGCGAACGGCGGGAAGTGCAAAACTCAGATTCAAACCCTTTCCCTCAGCAGGCAGTCCAAAACCCGGGGTAGCTCTTTAAAATTTTTTGGGAAAGCCCAAGGTTCTGACATGTGGGGGCCCAAGGGATGTGCCCCAGCCAAACCGTTTTTTGGCGGCCAGCAGTTTTCCCCCCCCCCGTTATCGCACCCCCCACCTTCCTGGCACAAGGCTTTTTGTCACCCCCCCCAGCCCTCGGTCTTTTGCGGGGACCCGTCCACAGTTCCTGACCTGTGTGTGGGGGGTCTCCAAGAAGATTAATTTCAAAATCCCCGGGGTTTTCGGGGGCACGTGATGCCACCGAAGCCCTTGGGGGAAAAAACCCCTCACCACTGGGGTTTTTTGAAGACCCCCTTTTGCGCCGAGCCTGAGAGCCACCGTCCCCCCCAAGAGAAAATCCCCCCCAGCTCCCCAGTGAGCTGTCACAGAGATTTTAGCACCCTTTGGGCGTGTTAAATAGCCCAAATTTTTGTCGGTGGTCAGAGGGATTTTTTCCGGCCACAGATGCAGGCCAATACGCTTGAAATTTTAGTTTCCCGTGGTGGCCGGGGCCCCAAGGGGGGCTTTTCGGGCCCAAAAAAATTGCATGCTGGAATTGGTATTGGGGGGGGGCAAGGGCCATGACGGGGCGGAACACATCCTTTCCCCCAAAGACGAAAGGCAACTTTTCCCAAAGGGCCCAAAACCCCTGGAAATTGCCGCATTCAGGCTTTTGGTTTTGGGGAAGGGTTTTTGGGTTTAAAAGTGTTTTTTCTGCTCCCAAACCCGGGGAAGACAAAAGGCGGGGCTGCTAGACTGGCCGCTGTACGGCGGCAGGTCGTCAAACGGGCCCTTGGAAGGAGAAGGGGTAGGTTTGGGTCTCGGTGGTGTGGGGGTTACTCGGGGGGAATGGTGGGGGGGCTGAAGCAGGGCTGACCCCTTTTTCAGACCCCTAAAGGACCCAATGGGAGCTGAGGAACGCTTGGTGGTGGTGGAAGAGGAGGAAGGCGGAGACAGGGGGTTTGTGCCCGGGGTTGGGGGCCCGGCGTCGGTTGGTTTTTTGGCCAAGTGTTGCCTCCTTTCAAAAATCATGCATTCGCCCCCCATGTGGGCTAGACATTTGGTGGTGGTTAAAAAAAAACCCCCTAAAGGGTTTTTGCCTTACTTAAAGGTTTAAGGCAAAAAAGGGGGGAAAATGACTTTGCTGGGTGAAACGAGGTTGCTCAAAAAAGGCCCGGCTTGAGAGGGTTTGGAAACCTTTTTTACGGCGAAAGCGGGGGGGGAGGGGTTTGCGTGACCGTGGTGGCGGGAAACATATCCAGCGGACTTCTGCGACCGCCCCTCTCCCTTTTTAAAAGGGGGAACCCCTACTGACACTTTCCCATCGTCCAGTGATTTAAAGCCTTTTCAAGCAAATTCTGCTGAAATGACCACGTTGGATCCGCAATGTCTTTTCATCATCATCTCAACACAGGTGACTTCGTCGTCCTGACATTCTGCATCCAGGAGCTGCGGGCTACAAGCAAGTGTGACTGCAAGGCGTTGCCCGACCCGCCGGGATTTTTCCCGATTGACCGGCTTCTTTCTCCTCCTCTGAGGGAAATCAGAAAACTGGGCGTCAGAGCAGAGAAAATCATCCTCTTTGGCCTCTTGATCTTTAACATGCCTTCGGGACCCCAACCGCATTTTGTCATCAAAGGGGTCTTCAGAAAATGGATTATCCACAGTGGTGGGTACAAACGAGTTGACATTTGGGCTGCTTCATGTTGGACGCATGCTGATGATGCTGATGACGACTTTTGTGGCCCGGGTGATGTGGACGAAGGAGGTAAGACTGCTGGATGCGGGTTGCATTAACCACTGAAGGACAGATTGGCGACGCTGTTGGGTTACTGAGATTCACGGGGCCCCTGACCCAGCGATGACAGGCCTGACGGTCCTGCAACTGACGATCCGCTGGCATGCGTGTTGTCGCCGGCACTGGAAGGAGCACCTTCTCTCGTACGTCTACATCCATGTCCTACCCCCCTCTTTGCTCGCTTACCACCGAATTTCGCTCCATGTTCAGAAATATAAAAATTTGAGAAGGTATGGAAGAGTTTTGGAAAGTCTCTTATTAAATGACCTCAAATCACGGCTATTCTCAAATCCCTCAAATCAAAACAAAATTGCTGTATTCACTTTTAACTGCAAAGTAGATCTATCAACAAAGCTGGCCTGCGCCAAAGTGAAAAAACACGTATCTGAAATGTATTCGGATAATAAAAGGTATTTTTGGCACCCTTCAATTCACCTGTGGTGGATACAAAATTGCTGTATTCACATTTAAGTGCAAGGTCCCTCAATGAACAAAGCTGTAGTGCGCCAAATTTGAAAAAAACAGTATCTGTAATGTATTCGGAAAATAAAAGGTGTTTTTTGGGCACCTATCAATTCCCCTGTGGTGAATACAAAATTGCTGTATTCACATTTAAGTCCCAAGGTGCCTCAATGAAAAAAGCTGTAGTGCGTAAAAGTGAAAAAACACGTATCTGTAATGTTTCGGATAATAAAAGATTTTTTTTGGGACACCTATCAATTCACCTGTGGTTGACTACAAATTGCTGTATTCACTTTTTAAGTGCAAGGTGCCTCAATGAACAAAGCTGTAGTGCGCCAAAGTGAAAAAAACACGTATCTGTAATGTATTCGGATAAAAAAATTTATTTTTTGGCACCTTTCAATTCACCTGTGGTGACTACAAATTGCATGTATTCACATTTAAGTGCAGGTGCCTCAATAAACCCAAAGCTGTAGTGCCCAAAGTGAAAAAACACGTATTTGTAATGTATTCGGTAATAAAAGGTATTTTTTGGCACCTACAATTCCCTGTGGTGACTAAAAAATTGCTGTATTCAAATTTAACTGCAAAGTGATCTATCAACAAAGCTGGCCTGCGCCAAAGTGAAAAAAACACGTATTGTAAGTTTTGGATAATAAAAGGGTATTTTTGGCCCTTTCAATTCCCCTGTGGTGACTAACAAAATTGCTGTATTCACATTTAAGTGCAGGTGCCTAATGAACAAAGCTTTTAGTCCCGCCAAGTGAAAAAAACACGATCTGAAATGTATTCGGATAATAAAAGGTTTATTTTGGCCCCTATAAACCCTTTGTGCGGGACTACCAAAATTGCTGGATTTAATTTAACTGCAAGGTGCTATATCAACAAGCTGGAATGGGCAAAATTGAAAAAGAAACCTATCTGAAATGTATACTGATAATAAAAGTGGAAGTTTGGCACCTAACAAAGAGACCTGCAGTTACTAGAATAGATGTGTATCTAATATAAGTTCAGGCTGCCCAATATCCAGGAATATTTCAATAGAAAACTGTTAATAATAAAGCTATTGCAGTGCAATGTCTACACTAAGCCATTGGTGAACTTTATCAGTATTCTTTATAGAGCTTGTCTGTGTTCGCCCACGGGGCCCCCCTCTGCCCCCCCGTGACTTTACAGCGGTAGTGCTCTTTAAATTCTCTACCTTACTACATAAAATCTTCCAACCTCTGATCGAACGAAGTTGTCCGGATCACAACTCACAGTAGAGCTTTCTCTGTGAAGAAATAGAATAATTTCGCGGCGCTGTTCGGACACCGGCAGAGCGCACGTCCGCCGGCTTTGAGCCGCCGAGAGACACTGATCATGAACAGGAAGGGCTGTTTATGTAAAACGAGGTCATGTGGGTTTTTCCAGCCAATCGCAACCATACACATCCCGGGCATGACGTCGCACACACATTTAAACCCTGCTCTATTCTGTAAGCTGATTTGCTGACCGCCAAAATGACAGGAAGCGCCGAAAATGGCACGATATTAATAGATGATGCACAGATTTTAACCTAAATTATCGCATGATCTAAAAATTTTGATCAACATATAAACTGTGCCGATTTCAACTTTGTCGATAATAATCGCTCAACACTAGGTGAGACAGGTTTAATGGTAGTACTGCGATCCAGGACAGGTATAGTCAATGTCCAGTTCACCTAAAATGGTGGTTCAAAGACTCCTTTTTCCGGCACTTTTTAAATCTGGGGGTCATGCAGGTTTGGGGGTCATGCTGCGGTCCAAGACAGGCATAGTCAATGTCCAGTGAAACTAAAATGGTGGTTAAAAGACTCCTTTTTCCGGCACTTTTTAATCTGTGGGTCAGACAAGTTTTGGGATCATGCTGCGGTCCAGGACAGGTATAGTCAATGTCCAGTTCAAGTAAAATGGTGGTTGAAAGACTCCTTTTTCCGGCACTTTTTTAAATCTGGGGGTCATGCAGGTTTAGGGCTCATGCTGTGGCCCAGGACAGGTATAGTCAATGTCCAGTTCAACTAAAATGGTGGTTGAAAGACTCCTTTTTCCGGCACTTTTTAATCTGTGGGTCAGACACTGTTTTGGGGTCATGCTACGATCCAGGACAGGCATAGTCAATATCCAGTTCAACTAAAATGGTGGTTCAAATACTACTTTGTTCGGGAACTTTTTAATCTGGGGGTCATGCAGGTTTGGGGGTCATGCTGCGGTCCAAGACAGGCATATTCAATGTCCAGTTCAACTAAAATGGTGGTTAAAAGACTCCTTTTTCCGACACTTTTTAATCTGTGGTTCAGACAGGTTTAATGGACATACTGCGGTCCAGGACAGGTATAATTAATGTCCAGTTCAACTAAAATGGTAGTTTACAGACTCATTTTTCAAGCAGTTTTTAATCTGTGGGTCAGACAGGTTTGAGGGTCATGCTGCGGTCCAGGAGAGGCATAGTCAATGTCCTGTTCAACTAAAATGGTGGTTGAAAGACTCCTTTTTCAAGCACTTTTTAATCTGTGGGTCAGACAGGTTTAAGGGTCATGCTGCGTTCCAGGACAGGGATAGTCAATGTTCAGTTCAACTAAAATGATGGTTCAAATAATACTACCTTCTGGCACTTTTTAATTTGTGAGTCATGCAGGTTTAAGGGTCATGCTGTGGTACAGGACAGGGATAGTGAATAGTCTGTGACTTTTTTTCTGTGACTTTTATAACCTAAGTTTGTTGCCTAAAATGTAGCACGTATCCAGTTTACTGTTGTGGATGTTAATTCCAGCTTCTCCAGCCCTGTTTGGGTGTAAGAATGAAGGTGCTGTTCCTCTCCCATAGACTTTAATGGTCATCGGCGATAATCTATTATCGACTATCGGATATCGTCATGATAATTGCCAATATCGACTATTGAATCGATAACGATAGTTGCTCATCAATAATCTTAAATAAATAAACAGCAGTAAATATTAAACAGCAGGATATCATAGATTAGTTAAACTTCTTACCTTCATCACATCTCTGCCCACCAATAAGTAGCACTGGGGTTATTTCTACTGTATTGTTGATGACAGATTATTGTCTTTTTACATAAAATTGGTATGACCTAAATTTGTGTATTTTTTGGCTTTATCATTGGCAATCTTGATTAGGGGCAGGTTAAAAGGGAATGTGTCATCAAAAAATGACTTATTGTTTAACTCACATTTTTATGTTTAACACATTTTTTGGTTATGTTTTTTTAATTTTCCATATCACTTTCAGTATTTTTTTAATAATTCTTAAGTCCTGCAGTTTTCCCTTTGGCGACCAAGCCTAATAGTAGTCTAACACTTCCTGTTCTGTTTAGAGAGCTTCTCAGCAGTGTGCTCATTATCAGAAAAAGCAGGGTCAAACTGAAAGGAGACACCATTGTGTACAGTTAACACAGAATCCACCAGTCACAAGAGGAGATGGTTACAGCTCCCCCTCTCCTCTCCCTTCACAGTCAAGACTCTCCTATGCAAGTCTATGGGACAGAAGCTGTCTTACGAATCCTATGTGCATGAAGCTGCTGTAAAGTATCTCTCTGACTGCTGTTAAAGCAGTGCAAGCAAGAATGTCTTCAACACAATCATATATAGACGGCCGAATAGAGAAATCTACAATCAGGAAATAAAAACGACTGAAAGGAAAAGAATATGGATCAGAGTCTTGATTTAACCCCTTCCCGACATGGGACGTATGCATACGTCCTAGCAGGAAGTGACTTCCTGCAAATAGATGTATGCATACGTCCTGGCAATCGTGCGGGCGAGCCCCGCGCGATTGCGACATAGGACCAGCGGTATATTACCGCTGACCTCATGCCACATCACCCACCACCGGAGTGAGCTCCGGACGCGGGTGTTTAACCTCTTAACTCAATTAAGATCGTCGGAGCTAAGTCGCAGGCATGAGGAGGGAGCCCCTCCTGCCTGCTTCAGTCGCGCTACTGCAGTCACTTACCAGCCGCCCCAGGAACTGAAGATCACTTCCCAGAGCCATCTGTGATGTCATGATGCCCACAATGCATTGTGGGCATCGTGGCTGACAGTTGTCATGTCGGCCAGTACACAGTATTACTACTGTGTACTGGCTTGCCTTCTAACAGCAATCTTCAGAAGATCTGAAGATTTTGTTCAAAATGCCTTACAAAAACCATAATGGTACCAATAAAAACATCAAGTCATCCCACAAAAAACAAGCCCATAATAAGCTCTGTATACAGAAAAATAAAAAAGCTATGGTTGTCAGAATACGACAACATAAAAACGCTATTTTTATAGACCTATATCTATTGTGTAAAAGTAATAAAACATAAAAAAACCATATAAAATTTATATCATTGTAATTGTACCAACCCCATAGTAAAGTTATCCTGTTATTTATCCCATACGGCAAATATTGTAAGAATGAAGCCCAAAAAACAATGGCGGAACTGCATTTTACCCCCCATTTTCATAGCCCAATCATGAAAAAAAACTATGGAACACCTGTGCACTCAAAATGCACAGTACACCCCTAGATGAGATTCCTAAGGGGTGTTGAATCCAAAATGGGGCGATTTCTGGAAGGTTTCACCTGTTCTGGCACTTTGGGGGCTTTGCAAATGCAACATGGCCCCACCAAAATCTGCGTTCCAAAAGCCAAATAGCATTCTCTCCCTTTAATCTCCGCCATGCGCCCAAACAGCAGTTTACACCCACATGTAGGGTATTGTCGAACTTGGAAGAAATTGCGTGATAAAATTTTGGGTGCTTTTTTTCCAGGATTCCTTGTAAAAATTAAACATTGTCAGCTAAAATTGCAGTTTGTTGGAAAAAAATAACATTTTTAATTTTCACAGTTTAACAGTAAAAAAAAATTGTGAAACACCTGTGGGGTCAATATATTCACTGCACCGCTGGATATATTCCTTAAGGCGTGTAGTTTCCAATATGGGGTCTTTTTAGGGGTATTTATTAAGTTTTAGCCCCTTAAGGCACCTGCAAACCTGAAATGGCGCCTACATAAAATCGTAATGAAAATGAGACCCCAGAGTCCGGTAGGTGCTCCTCCTTCTCTGGGGCTTGTGGTTGAGCCAAATCGCTCACTAGGCCCACATATGGGATATCTTGAAAACGTCCCAATCTGGGGAATCAATATTAAGTTGCATTTCCCTGATCACATCTACTGTGTTCTTGCGAATAATGGATAAAAATTTAAAATCTGCAAAAAAAGTGAAATTTTGAAAGTTCACCTCCACTTTGCTTTAATTCCTGTGAAACACCTAATGGGTTAATAAACTTCCTAAATGCTGTTTTGAATACTTTAAGGGGTGTAGTTTCTTAGATGAATTCATTTATTGGGGTATATAACATACAGGCCAAAGTCACGTTAGAACTGGACTGGTCCCTAAAAAAATGTATATTGCAAATTTTCTTGAAAATTAGTACTAAATTTCTAAGCCCCCTAATGACGTAAATAAAAAAAAGACATTTAAAAAAAAGGGAAGAGGCAAACCTACAGTGGGACATATGGTTGTTGTTAGTTAAAAAGCTTTTTTTTGAGTGAAATAAACTACCTCTTTACACACAAAAATTTTTTTTAAAGGTTTGAAATGGAAAAAATTTAATTTTTTCAAGATTTTTTGGAATTTTATTTTTAAACAAATAAAAAAGGCCCCTTTTTTGGCCCAAAAAAATTTCTTCCCAAATTTTAAAAAGCACAATGGTTAAAGGGGGGGGGGGAAAAAACAATCTCAAAAAAAACACAGGGAAAGGGTTTAAAATTTTAAAAAATTTAAATTCCCCACTTTAAAAGTGACACATCCCCAGTTTTAAAAAAAAAGGGGGCTCGTCATAGGGGGCCAAAACGGCTCCGGCTTTAAAAATTAAAAAAAAAAATTGACGGGCAACATGGCAGCCTCAAGTGATCACATTAAAAAGTGTAACCCCAAATTTCAATTTGGGGGGAAAGAACCCACCAACTGGGAAAAGGTTTGCCTACTTATTAAAAATAAGTAAAAGGAAAAAAAAAACTGCGGGAAAAGAAACTGAAACAAGGAAAAAATAATTTGCAAAAATCTGCATCCCATTTTTTTTACAGATTTTTGGGGCCCTTTGTAGTCATCTGAAAAGCAGTTTTTAAAGTAAAAATTCCCCTGGTGGAATTGCTTTTTAAAAGGGGTTTTGCCCATAAGAAAAAATTGAGGGTGGGAATTTTGGAAAAATGAAATAAAAACATTTCGGCATATTTTTAAAAAAAAAATTCTGCACCGTTTTTTTTTTTGGGCTCTCCTTTAGCGATCCTTTGTTTACACCTTTCTCCGGGGGGAAAAGGGAAGGCGGAGAGCCCTCACTTCCTGGTCGGGACATGGCTCAGAAAAACACCTCCCCCTTCAGGCGTACTGTTCAAACCTGTAAAGGGAGTTCTGTCACTTTCCCCTTTTCCCCTCTTACCCCTTAGAAATTTAAATTAAAACAGTGAAAAAATAAAAAAAAAAAATTAAACCTTTTGGGGATTGGGGCTTTTTAAAAAGGGGAAAAAAAAAAACAATTTTTGGTTTCCCTGAAAAGGGGTTTTAAAATTTGTTTACCCTGTGCGGGAAAAGAAAAAATCTTTCCCTCTAAGCTATTCACCCTCTATAAAATAAACAAAACCTTTCTTTGACAGAGTGAGGGAAACCTGGTGATGTAAACCCTTTTGGGTCACATGATCGGAAATTTCGAAAAAATCACAAAACGCCCTTTTCGAGCACACACCCGCTGAAAGCGGGAAATGAAAGGGGGAAATGAAAATGGGGATTGTGGCAAAAAAACCCCTTTAACATTTTGTCATTTACAATTAGAAAGCTTGGCAAACATTGACTTTTTTAAATATCCCGGGGTTTTCATTTTTAATAAGCCTGGGGTTTAATATTTAGCACATCAACATTTAAAAAAAAAATTCTTTGTCATTTTGGTATGGAACAACCATGTGTAACAGTAAAAGAAAATTAAACTAAATTTTGCTTTTTTAAATTAAATTAAAATTTTGGGTACAAAACCAAATAAAGGGAGCGGGGCAAAACCCAAAATAAATTTAATTTTAAAGAACATTGAAAGATTTAAAACAGTGTTTTTAAATTTTCTTTTTTTTAAAAAAAACCAATCTGCAAACGAAATTTTTTTTTTCATTATTCTAAAAAATCTGTAATTGCTGTTTTAAATTCCTTTTTTGTGTTTCCCAAATTTTACCCCGGGGGAAAAACTTAAATAACACTTTTTCCTCCCTCCCCCTCCAGGGGAAAAAAAAGAAAGGAAATTTGGAAAATACAAAACTGAGCCCTTAAAACAGCTATTAAAAATGAAAAAAATTTTTCCCAAAAAAACAACTCCTTTTATAAGGTTCTGTTCACATTGCATTTTTTTCACCCATGATTGGGGAAAGTGCCAAAAAAAAATTTCTTAGCGTTTTTAAATGAAAAAAATTCCAAATTTCCCTTTTACTAAAAGATTCCCCATATGTATGGTAGGCCCCACAATGGAAACCCAGTGATCCTGTAAGCTTGTACTGGGGAAAGGCCCCCCGGGGAATACAAAAAGGTTTCAAAAAAAGGAAAACGACTCCACCACCATTAAATTTCAAAAAGTATTTTTTTACTGAACTTGGGGGGGGGAAAACCCAAGGGTTCCCAAAAAATTTCCCCAAAACACTTTTTACAAAGTTTTTGACAAAGGGGCCCCTTTTGCTACAAAAAAGCCCCCGGGGGAGTGAAATTCTCTGGAAAATTTTTTGGGGATATTTTTACCAAACCGGGGTTTGGAAAAGGCCAAAAACCCTTTTACCTTTTAATGCCTTACAAGCCCGGGATCTTTTTTGTGTGGGGAGCGGGTTCCAAAGAACACTCAAGGTTTTTAGCACGGGCAGCTTATAAACCTAAAAAAACTTCCCGCAAATTCCCCAGGAGATACAAAAAATAATTATACGGTTTTAAAAAACCAAACCCGGGTTTCCAATTTACAACAGTACTAAAAACAAGGCCTCCCCAAATGTCCCAAAATTTGGGAAATGGGAAAAGGCCCCAACAATGGCCTGACACCAAATCTGCCCTAACGGGCAAAATTTAAGTAATTATAGTGTTTGTTTATTTAAAGGGTTTCAAAAATGTTAAACCCCGGGGTTTTCTCCCCTGAAGGGTGGGCCGGGGTTTATGCTCTGGGGTTAGGGCCCATTCTGCGGGAGTCGATACCCAAAAGATGTATCGCTTCCCTGCCCCGGATTCCGCAATTCTCTTTTTCTTCACGGGCCCTTTCCTCGCAATCGAAACGGGACCCAGTTATGGACCGGGGGTTTCAGGAGAGCTAGCAAAAAACTGCGCCAGAAAATTCCTCTGGTTGGGGCCCCTCGGGTCTTTCACCCTTCCTCAAAAAATGGCTGCTGCTCCCCTCGTGTCCCCTCGGGCCCACATGACATCTCTCATCTCATTATGCATAAAAATTTAAATTCTGAAAACAGTGGCAAAATTTTGGAAAACAGCAAAATTTGAAACCCGGGAAAATTTTTGCAACATAAAATTAAAACATAGGGTTTTTTACTGGGTAACAAAATTGAGGCGGTTGATCACCCACAATCCCCAAATTATAATGGCCTCGGGGTTTAACAATATTTTAAAACGACCCAAAAATTTTTTCCTAAAAACATTGTAACTCAAAAATCACATTAAAACTTTTCAATCCCTCGGCATTCCCCCTTTTGTGCCCATGGGGATGGAAACGGGGAAAAATGCACCCCAAATTAGCTTAGGGCTTTTTTCCGGGTAAAATACCTTTTATAAACCCTTTTTTACATATGCTTGGGGGGTTTTTTTTTGATTCTCGCACAGGGTGGAACCAGTTTTAAAACTGGGGTGCTGGGTTCCACCAGGGGAATTCCCTTTTCCTCGGGCCCAATCAGTGGGGGTTGATTCTGGGGGCACCCCCTACAGTTTAAAATTTCTTATTTTTCATTTTTTAAATAGTTTGGGTTAGGGCAAAAAAAAAAGACAGAGGGCCCCACCCAAGTTCACCTTTGTGCAAAAGGTGTTTGATCCAGAGTAAGGAAAAAACCCCCCAAAAGAGGTAAAACCCAAAATTGTCCTTTTTTGGGGCCTTTTTTACCTTTTTTTGGGCCCAATTTGGGAAAAAAATCCCGGGAAATCAATGACCCCTTCCCCAAAGAATCCTAACACTAAAAACTTGTTAAAAATTTTTTATCCCTCCAAAAATGCTTTTAAAAACCCCTTTTTGAACCGGGGTTTTAGTGAATTCCCCATGGCAATTTCCCCTCTAGCAGAGGGGTTCCACACTCACTCCCTTTTTACAGTAACGAATCCCTTTTTTTTGGGTTTATGTAGAAACTTTCTTTTCCTAAAGGGACGTAAAGGATCCCCCCCTTTGTTCTAATACATTTCCTGGGTATAAATAAAATTTTTGGGAGAAAAATTTTTATTTTTGACCTTTGATAAAATTTAAAAAAATATTTATTATGTCCCCCAAGCCGTCTTTTCTCAAAACTAAATAACCCAAATTCTTGCAAAATTTTTTCGGGGTTTACGTAGCCCAAACCCAGTCTTTTAAATTATTTTTGTTGCCCCCCCTTTGTACTTGTTTAAAGCTCAACAAGGCTTTCCTTTGCACTGGGTCCCCAAAAAACTTTACAAAATTTTCCCCATTGTGGTCTAACCCGATTTGTAAAAATGGGGGGAAAATGTTCTCTTCATGTGCCCTAGGGCCCCTTCAAAAGCCCCCATGACCCAATTTCCCTTTTGGCAGCGGCTGTCTGATCGGCTGCTAAAAATTAAAGGGTTTAAACGGCCCCCCCGGGGTTTCCCCAAAGTCCTTCCCATGCCCTTTTTTAAACCCACCCCTTTTTTTCCCCTTTTAAAAAAGTAGTCATGAAATGGTTTTTTTCCTACCCCATGTGCAAAACCTTGCTTTTAAACTGTGTTAAACCCTTTCTGCCATTTCCCTGCCCAGGCCCCCCAAACCCTTTATCCGATCCCTTTTAATAACACATTATCTTCTTTTGGGTGTTGATTATTTTACAGAGCTTTGTATCGTCTCAAAGATCAAATTTTTTAAACTGTGCAATCCATGTGTAAATCTTTTAAAGAAAATGTTAAAAGGGATGGGGCCCCCAATATTTACCCTTGGTACCCCACTTAAAGCAATCCATTAAAGGAGTATGCCCGTTTTTTACAAATTCTTTGTATTCAATCATGAGCCGGGTTGTTCCCCACTTGCACCCCCTTTTTCCCCCCAGTCCAAGCATTCTCTTTTTCTTCCCCAACCTTTTTTTGTGGCACCGGTAAAAAATGTTTTAAGAAAAATCAAAGAATATAGACATCCATCCTCCACCCCGATCCATCTACACTTGATTTCCCTTTCATAGAAGCTGTTTGAAATTGGGTCTGACAGGACCAAACCCTTCAAAACCCCCATGCTGGAACGGCGTTAAAAAAATTTATTTTCATTTTGGTAGAAACTCCGGAAAGCATCCTGATAAAACCTTCAAATTTTTTAAAACCTAAAAACAGAGGCCCAAATTTTCCCGGGGCCTATAGTTTCCGGGAGTCATTTTTTTGACCCCTTTTTTAAATAGGCCCCAAATTTTTGCTATGCGCCAACCCCTTTGGGGGGGAAACATACCCTGTTATTTGGGACAGTCCAAAAATTTTAAAAAGAATGGGGGCCTATCAAATGACATCACTTAACCCCCTTTAAAGGGCCCCACGGGGGTTTTATCCCAAACGGGCCCGGGGGGATTTTCTTTTTTAATCTTCTTAAAAACCGGGGGGGCTGCACTTCTTCTTTTTAAAGGACAAGAAACTTTTAAGTTTGGATTTTTCCCTCACCCCCTCTGTTTAAAAGGGGAAGCTCTTTCCCCCTGGGTAAAAAATTTTCATATTTTCATATTTGGGTTAAGGGCCCTTAAAAAAAAGAAAAGGGTCGCCCATCTAGTTCCCCTGTTGTGCTAAGGTTTTTGATCCAGAGGAAGGAAAAAAAAAACCCCCAATGAGGTAAAAAAATTCCCAGGGGAAAAGGGAAAAAAGTTTTTTAAATGGGTTTTGTTTTTTTTCTCATGGGGGCCCTTACTGCCCTCTCCCCCCAATTTTTTTTTAAAAGGGGGGCCAATTTTCTTTTTTAAATTTTTTTTTTTCTTTTTTATATATTTAAAAAAAATTTTTTGGGGTTATTTTTTTAATTTTTCATGGCGTACTTTTTTCCCGCTCCAGTTTTGGGGCTTCCTTTTTCTTTATTTTCCCAAAAACTTTTTTTTTTTTCCCCTTTTAGCTTCTTTAGTGCCTTTTTCACTACCCCCTTTTTTTAGTAGGTGAAACGCTTTTTTTTTTGTTTTTTTTTCCCTTTCTTTTACACCCCTGTTGACCCAAAATTTGGGGGTTTTTTTCCCTTTTTCTAATTTTTTTTAATTACCAAAAGGTATTTTACCTCTCACGGGTTGGTAGCCTAGGATTTTTTTTAAAAATATCCCTTTTCATTATTTTTCCTGCCAAAATTTAATTCCATTGTCCCAGTCAATAGGGGTTTAGGGCCCCCCCTAAGCAGAAAAAAAATTACCCTTTCCTAAAAATTCAGTGTTTTTGTGGCCCCTTGAAAAAAAAAAACTTATTAAAGGGAAATAAAGGGGGAAAAATTTAAATTATAAAATGGTCCCTTTTTCCCCCGGGTTTGGCCCCTAAACCCAAAAACCTTTTTTAAACCGGGTCGGGGGTTAAAATTAATTTTTAAAAATCTAAAAGGGCCTTTCCAAAAGGTGGTTTTCTTGCACCTTTTGGCAAAGGTAATTATCATTAGTTATTGCCCAAAAAACCTTTTTCCCTTTTGGGTGAGAGTACATTTTTTCAGATTCCCAATTGTGTCGGGGATAGTTAAAGTGCCCCATAAATAATAACCTCATTCTGATTACCCGCTTCATCTATTTGCCTGAGGAGTACATCTTCTATGGGTTCTTTTTATACTTGGGGGCCTATAGCAGACCCCTATTAGTTTATATTGTTTTTGTTACCCCCCATGAAATATTAACCCATAAAGATTCCACTTGTTCATTACCTGTACCTATATCTTCCCGCGTGTTGGCTTCAGACAGGATTTTACATAGCGACAGACACCTCCCCCTTTCCGGTCTTTACGATCCTTTCTAAATAGACTGTAATCCTGTAAGTTAACCGCCCAGTCGTAGCTCTCGTCCAGCCATGTCTCTGTTTTCCCCACTATGTCATATTTTTCTTCAGCTAAGAGTATACGTGCCTCTTATACTCTGCCTCTTGCCTCTAAGACTTTCTTTGTTGCCCATAGCAAATCAGAGATCCTCTTTCATTTTTTCAGAGCACTATATGAAATGAAAGGGCAGCTCTAGTTGGTTGTTATGGGCAACAAAGAAAGTCTTAGACCTAGATCGTTTTCATACATATCTCTTCTGCCACTGATGTACGTTAGAGAAGTCCCTGATAGATGTGAGAAGCCTGTCTCTGTACAAGTGTATGGAAGATAGTGAACTTGCTATATTAATCCCCTTCCAAAGCATGTAGAGGTCCAGTAAAAAGGATGCGATGGATGTGCTTCAGGTATTTATTGACTAACACGCAGGAGGTTACAATATATGCGGCCAAAACGAATTCTCCTCTCAGCTCTGTGCAAACATGTCTGAACAAGATGGAGTCACAGCTGTGATGAAGCAAGACAGGATGTGACCTCACAGAAGAGGAGGAGGAACATGAAGCAAAGAAGTATGGGAGTTAAATCATGATCCAACATAACCATATAAACAGTTGCAAACAATATCCACAGGGTGGCAGCAAAACACATCAACATGGCATATTATAAACATAACATAAACACATGTAATGGATGGGTCCCAGTTAGGTGGGACAGAACACTCCCTGTCTGAAATCCATAGGATTTCACTATATTTACTTTGACATTATGGAGAAATGTCCATCTGGGGTTCCAACATAGACTCTTGAGCCTTCAAGACAAAAAAAGAAAATAACGTAAAACACAACAATGACTAAATGGATGGACATGAAAAGTCCAAGGGCGAATATGCCTAGACCTTAGTGCAGGCAACTGTAGCTGAATGGTCCAGAGGTTGGAGACTAAGTCAATCAAAGGTTCTTTAAAAGTTCCTTCTGGCATGATTGCAGATTACTCCTCAAGAAGTAGCTCAGGACATTCTAATAGGGAATGGGTTCAAAAAGCCCCTTTGGGTGGAAGTCCTGTCGCTTACACCCTTTCTTGGAATGTCCTATCAGGGGGTGGGAAGAGAGAACCCCGGGAAATTCTTTTCTGAAATCTTGACTTACCCCCGTGATGGTGTGTACCAGTTTAGCCATTTTTAAAAACATTCAAGGCGATGACGTGAAACCCAAAACTCTTTGGTTTGTTTATGAGGTATTTTACTTCGGACGAAACTCTGGGTGTTCAGGATCTGGAAAACTGAAGATTCTTGAAAAAAGTTTCCAAACTCAGCTGAAATTGGACGTCAAAAAGAAAGGGAAATTTGCAAAGACACTAATAGATGCTGGCCCCGGATCTCCCCCTAGGCAAGTTAAGGGGGTAGAGGGAGGTAATATTCCCCAAAAGGTTGTTTGTCAGGTATATGTCCACTTAGGGAGGTTTTTAGGCGGTATATGTTTCCCATTTGGGGGATAAGCGGTATATGTCCCCCCCAACAGCTAAAAGCAGGTTAAAAACAGGGTTTTAAAAAAAAAAAAAAAAAACAAGTATTATCTCCTCCCCCGTATCCGACTCCCCGATGATCGTTTTGGCCCGGGGAGCGTGTTTTCTCAGGCCCTGCAGGCAATGTGATGACACACCACCGGCCCGGATACTTGGCAATGAAGTGCTCGTTCTTGCTTGCGTGGTATTTTTCATTGTTGCGCTTTCCCCGAGGATGGCATACAGGTGAAGGATTGCCCACAGCCCGGGCATGGAGCGGGACGTAGGTGACTCGGGATTCAGCTATATGCCTTCCCAGAGGGTTGCTTACGGGAAAAGTATCCCTGCCCCCACCTGGGCCCTTCAAATTTCAATGCAGTGACTCGTGTATAAGCTGGGAATATTTTTTTAGCGGGCCCCCTTTGATATTTTTGGGACCGGTCCCTTTTTGATTTAGGTAGTCGGGGCCCCCTTTTGAGTTTGGTAGTCAGGTCCTTTGTGTTAGGTAGCCTGGTCCCCCTTTTTATATGAGGTGTAGGCCCTCCTTTAGATGTTAGGGTTCAGGGGCCCCCTAATAATTTTGGTATTTAGGGGCCCCCTTTGATGTTTGGGGAGCCCGGCCCCTTTATAGAAGGGTAAGGGCCCCCCTTTGTGTTAGGGGCAGGGCCCCTTTAGATGTTTGGTACCGTTCCCCCTTTTGATTTAGGGAGTAGGGCCCCCCTTTTTATATGGGGTAGTAAGGGCCCCCTTTGTTTTGGGGGAGCAAAGGCCCCCCTTTGAGTTGGTAAAGGGCCCCCTTTATAATTTTTTGGTAGCCCGGCCCCTTGATGTTAGGACCCGGGCCCCCTTTAGATATTTGGTAGCCTGGTCCCCCTTTTGAGTTAGGTAGTAGGGTCTTTTAGAAGTTTGGTAGTCAGGGCCCTCCTTTTTGATGTTTGGTTTTGCCCGGGCCCCCCTTTTAAAATGAGGTATAGGGGCCCCCCTTTAGGTTAGGTAGCCGGGTCCCCTTTTATATGGGTAGTCAGGGTCCCCTTTAGAGTTTGGTAGCCTGGTCCCCCCTTTATATGGTTTTAGGGCCCCCTTTTTCATGAGGTTTCAGGGCACCTTTTAGTGTTTGGGGAGCGGGCCTCCCTTTTGATGTTAGGTAGCCAGGCCCCCTTTAATTTTGGGACCGGTCCCCTTTTAGAAGTTTGGTAGCCAGGGAACTTAGATTTTGGTAGCCCGGTCCCATTTAGATGTTAGATAGTAGGGCCTCCTTTTGATGTTGGTGTCCCCCTGTTTAGATGTTAGGTATTTAGTCCCCCTTTTAATGGGTAGTAAGGGCCCCCTTTTGATTTTAGGTAGCCGGTCCCCCTTTATAGATAGTCAGGGCCCCCCTTTTGTGTTTGGTTAGGGCCCCCCTTTTTATATGAGGTAGCAGGGTCCCTTTGTGTTAGGGAGCCCGGCCCCCTTTTAATATGAGGTGTCAGGGCCCCCCCAATTTTAGGTAGCAGGGCCCCCCCCTTTGGTTGGGTGCCCGGGGGGCCCCCCACCATACCCCTCCATTTCCCCCATGCCCGCCCCCGCACCATTACTAATACACCACCCACAATTTCCCCCGTGCCCCCCCCTCCCTCCCCACTTATTGTCCCCGAAGGAAAATGGCCCGGTTTTTCTTTCCCTTTGGCACCCTCCGTGCCGGTGAGAGGAGTGGGATGGGCGCACTGCTCCTCTCTCTCTTCCCGGCCGGCAGCTTCTGCTCTTCAGGGCGGGTGCGCGCTGTTAGAGAGAGGAGGAGGGCCTGCGCGGCCACCCTCCTTTCCCAGCAGCACACCACACCACTGAATGGGCAGGCAGCATCAGTGCAGCTTGTTGATGCTGCCTGTCATTACAACGGAGCGCCGGAAGGGAGAAGCAGTGTGTCCCTACCGGCGCTCCGTTGTCCGCCGCTGCCGCTCTGCAGAAAAAGAAAAAACCTCCAAAAAAACAGTGAATCGTGTCGAACGGCGCTGCAACCAATGATAAAGGAACTCGCGGCCCCAACCTCCACCCCCCCCCCGGTGGTGGGTGGGGGGGGGGCGGGTGCTCGGAGGAAAGCAGTTAAAAAAAAAAAAAAACAGAAAAAAAATGACACTCCTGCTGCCATGACGAGAGGGGGATGGGGGGTGTTAAGCGAAATTTGCTGCATTGTGCAACATTTTTTATTTCCACGTAGAGAAGGAATATTGTAGGTGGGCTGGTTCGGCTTCATTGCTTTTTTAGTCCCAGTCCGGCCCTGAATTTTAGTAATTATCAAGCTGTAGCATTAAGTTAATAACAGTGACAACAGAATACTATCAGTGACGGCAAAATAGCATAACTGTATATAATTTGATATACTATATGTTAGAATCACCATAGAATATTGTGGCACTTATAATAGATAAATCTAAATATGCATCTGACATTCATTTCTATTGAATTTCTACTATGACAGCTTTAACCATGCAGGCAATCGTAAAACTTAGTATTACGATAGCGACTTATAACCTTACAGATTGCACCAAAAGTGTTTGGCGTAGGGCTCTGCCCAGACCTGCTGAGAGAGCTCACATTCCCCCCCCCCCCCAGACCTCAGAACTGGGTTGGAGGGGGGCAGCTTCAATTATGGAAGTGGAAGGGGGGGGGGGGGAGCGGAAAGGGACGGCGGGTAAATTGGTCCCCCCCACTTTTTGAAGCAAAGTTACGTCTATGCCACCCACCCTTCACTTTGACCACTCCAGGAAAAGCCAACCCAGAGGCGCTATACTAAAGAAAGAATCAGTAATATAGTGCTACTGACACCTAAACAGGCCTCTCTCTCTGTGACACACATCTGCCCAGCTACCGCCAAAGGCTGCATAGGACTCTTGGGGAAATATATCTACCCTCAACCACTCCGCTTGTCACTGTCTCACATACCCTTCCCCTCTGAACCTCTGGGGTCGGACAATCTTGGCCACCATAAAATGTGTTCTGGACAGAGCATCAGCATTACCCTGAAGTTTACCTGCTCTGTGTTCCACTGTAAACTTAAAATTTTGCCGAGTTAAGAACCACTCTTGTGACTCTTTCATTTCTTTCATTTGTCTGAGACATCCATATAAGCCGAGAATGATCCGTAATTAACTTGAAGTGGTGACCCAGAAGATAATACCTCAGGGCTTCAAGAGCCCATTTGATGGCCAAATGATCCCGCTCAACTATACTGTAGTTTTTCTCTGCTGGTGTGAGCTTCCTGCTCAAATATATAACGGGATGCTACTCTCCCCCTACTTTTTGGGAAAGAACTGCCCCCAGTCCCACATCAGACCCATCTGTCTGAACAATGAAATCCCTCTTAAAGTAAGGTGTGATCAACACTGGACATCTGCAGAGGGCCTGTTTTAATTCTTGGAACGCCTTTTCCACCTCTGGGTTCCACTTGATCGTAACCGATTTGCTGCGCCTCGTCAGATCTGTTAGGGGTGCTGCTATACTGGCAAAGTTTGGAATGAACCGCTGGTAATAACCAACAATGCCTAAAAAAGCTCTCACCTGCCTTATTGTTGTGGGTTGTGGCCAGTCCTGTATAGCCTCAATCTTATTAACCTGGGGTTTTATAACACCCTTACCTGTTACGTACCAGGCTACCTCAAGCCCTAAGGTGCATTCTTTTGGGTCTATTCTACACTCGGCTTTGAGCTTTCTGAGCCTGATGTAGGTTTTCCCTGACTATTGGCATAACTGCAGAAATCCTGTCTTGCATCTGGGAAATGTGTTCGATGACACTCCTGTGGGGTGTGAACTCTTGCTCCCAGGTTTATTTGACAATGTCAAAGAGACCCCTTGGGCATCGACCATAAACTAGCTCAAAGGGAGAAAAACCCATGGATGACTGAGGAACTCCATGGACTGAAAACATTAAATAAGGCAAGAGACAGTCACAGTCCTTACCGTCCTTACTGAACACCCTTTTTAACATACTCTTTAGTGTTTTATTAAGCCTTTCCGCAAGACCGTCGGGGGTGCACAAATGCTTAATGTTAAGTAACTTGCATAATTCCTTCATAACCTTTGACATAAAGGGGGTCCCTTGATCAGGAAGGATCTCGTTTGGTATGTCCGGGAAAACATATGGAGCAACTCCTTAGCAATAAGTTTTGAGGGGGTGTTCCTCAAAGGTATGGCCTCTGGGTAACGTATGGCATAGTCTACTACCACCAATATACATTGATGCCCCCTGGCAGACTTTACTAATGGGCCTACTAGATCCATTGCGATCCTCTCAAATGGTACACTCTGGGCAGGGTTCACAATACCATTTTAGGTCAACATGTACCCCTGGCCAGGAAAACCGTTGTAGAATACACTCTTTGGTCTTTTTGCTGCCTAGATGATCTCTGAGCACATGCTTGTGCTCGAGGTCCAAGACCATTCTCGGATATGACTGAGGTACCACCAGCTGTTCTACAACTTCCCCCATGACTCTTTCAGCCTGATACAGCAGCTCCTGATTGACTGCCAAGTGGGGGAACACATTGTCAGCCCCTGGATATTGAGGTTCCCATTTCACAACCTTCACATTTACACTGGCTTTAACTTAGGTGGGGTCTCGGAGCTGAGCAGTCCCGAAATTACCAAGGCAGTAGGGTACTCCTTGGTGTCCCCATGAACACACAAGACCCCTACAACATGTCCAGTGAATGATGTAGGGTCAACCAGGCTGGCATGCACTAGAGTGACCAAACTCCCCGAGTCCAGTAGAGCAGTTACCAGATAGTCATTCACTTTGATGTAACACAGCTGGTGATCAGTTTCTGGCACAGTCTCTTTAGAGCATACGGGACGTGCAAACAACGGCCTGCGCCTAGCTGAGTCACATTCCATTGGGGACAGTTTGCGGCCATATGCCCAGGTCCATGACACCTCCAACATATTACATGGCCCTGGTCACCTTGAGACTCTGGCCTGTGCCGGACTGTCCAATTGGGACTTTTCCTCTCCTCCACCTGATCCCCCTCTGAGCCACCTCACTTTGGGACACTTTTTACCCACTTTGATATGGAACAGTCTTTGATATGGAACCAGACATTCTGGCTAACTTGCTGTTCCAGGGGTTGGAGCGTTGGAGGCACGGCTTGCAGTAAGTCCTCGGTGGCTTTGTACCATCAGAGGAGTTTAACAAGGTTATCATGCATCTTTGGGGTCACCTTGTCCAACCCAGTGCTGTATCTCCGGGGGCAACAAGTGGATAAACTTGCCAGGACCACCTTCTCCACCATCTGCACAGGCGTAGACTCATCCAGCTGTAGCCACTTTTTCACCAGGTGGACCAGGTCGTACATCTGGGAACGTGCTGGCGGGTGCCCAGAAAAAGTCCAATTATGCACCCAGCGGGCTCACACATGGATGTTCACCCCGAAGCGGCTAGGATCTCGACCTTTAACTTGACATAGTCCTTGGCGTCCTGCTTGCTGAGGTCAAAATGCAGCTTTTGTGGTTCAGTCAAGAAGTCTCCACTACCACAGCCCAGTGAGTCACCGGTAGTTTCTCTTGCTCTGCCACCCTTTCAAAGAGAGCTCCTGCTGCCGGATCCTCTGCTCGTCCTCAGCTCAGGGTCAGCAGCACAGAGCAGCGTCAGCCACAGACGCTGCTCACAGACAGGTGCAGATGGAGAGGTAGCTGTGGGGAGTTGTGGCTTGTCTGTGTCAGTGTTGTGCAGCGCACTGGTGCGGATGTGGTGCTTCGTGGAGCGTGTGGCTGCAGTGCAATTCTCAAGCGGCACTGCATCCACACCAGTGCCCTGCACAACACTGACACGGACAAGCCACAACTCCCTACAGCTACCTCTCCATCTGTACCTGTCTGCGAGCAGTGTCTATGGCTGCCACTGCTCAGTGCTACTGACTGTGAGCCAAGGACGAGCAGGGGAGCTGGTAAGGAGCAGTAAGCAGTCAGTAAGCCCCCAGGGTGTGGAACGCGGCTGGAGGGTCAGCAGCACTGAGCAGCAGCAGCCACAGACGCTGCTCACATGACAAGTGCAGATGGAGATGCAACTTTCCGGGATTCTAAATCATACATGCCAACTCTCCCGTTTTTGGGGGGGGGGGGGGGTCCCGCTATTTGGGGTCCCCCCCGCCCTCCCGGGGGAGTTGGCATTCCTCCCGCTGCCACCAGGCGGCGACGGTCCTTTAAATGCCCGCGGCGCCGTAGTAGCGCTGGTGCGCTACTCTGGCGCCGCCGGTCCGTTCCCACAGGCGGGTGAAGCGGGCGCTGCGCCCGCTTCACCCGCCTGGAACCTCGCTGAGCAGGGAGGAGGCAGGAGGGATCGCTCCCTCCTCCCTCCTCCCCCTGTATGTCCTGTTGCCGCTACCTGGCAACAGAGAGGGCACTACCTGGCTAACAATGGGGGCACTACCTGGCTACAATGGGGGGCACTACCTGGCTACAATGGGGGGCACTACCTGGCTACAATGGGGGCACTACCTGGCAACATGGAGGCACTACCTGGCTACTAATGGGGGCACTACCTGGCTACTAAAGGGGGCACTACCTGGCTACAATGGGGGGTCTACCTGGCAACAATGGAGGCACTACCTGGCTAACAATGGGGGCACTACCTGGCTAACGATGGGGGCACTACCTGGCTACAATGGGGGGCACTACCTGGCTACAATGGGGGGCACTACCTGGCTACTAAAGGGGGCACTACCTGGCTACTAAAGGGGGTAATACCTGGCTACAATGGGGGCACTACCTGGCTACAATGGGGGGTCTACCTGGCAACAATGGAGGCACTACCTGGCTAACAATGGGGGCACTACCTGGCTAACGATGGGGGCACTACCTGGCTACAGAGGGGGCACTACCTGGCAAACAATGGGGGCCTCTACCTGGCAACAGAGGGGGCACTACCTGGAAATCAATGGGGGCATCTACCTGGCCAACAGAGGGGGCACTACCTGGCAAACAATGGGGGCATCTACCTGGCAAACAATGGGGGCACTACCTGGCTAACAATGGGGGCACTACCTGGCTAACAATGGGGGCACTACCTGGCTACAGAGGGGGCACTACCTGGCAAACAATGTCATGATTAAGGGCCGAAGTTTACTGGCCTGAAACACGTTGACCAACATGTAATTGTTTTTATAGTGTGTTTTTATATACACGTTTTTTCAATAAATGTGCGTTCACTTCTAACTACGGCTGGATTCCTCCCTTCGCAAGTGCTGGATAAACTTCATTGATTAAGTTCATTCACTACCTGGCAAACAATGGGGGCACTACCTGGCAAACAATGGGGACACTACCTGGCTAACAATGGGGGGCATCTACCTGGCAAACAATGGGGGCACTACCTGGCAAACAATGGGGACACTACCTGGCTACAGAGGGGGCACTACCTGGCAAACAATGGGGGCATCTACCTGGCAACAGAGGGGGCACTACCTGGAAATCAATGGGGGCATCTACCTGGCCAACAGAGGGGGCACTACCTGGCAAACAATGGGGGCACTACCTGGCAAACAATGGGGACACTACCTGGCTAACAATGGGGGGCATCTACCTGGCTAACAAAGGGGGGCATCTACCTGGCTACAAATATGGCTCTACCTGGCTACAGAGAGGGCATCTATTTGGCTACAAGGGGGCATCTACCTGCCTGTAAGGGGCACTACCTGGTTATGAGGGGCTACTACCTGGCTATAAGGGCATCTACCTGGCTTTCTTCCAAAGCCGTTATGCAGTTAGGTGGAGTAGGTGTGGCTTTTTGAGGGGGCGTGGCATACCGTCAAGATGGGCGTGGCTATGCAAACTTTTGCCGCGGCGCGCATAGCGCGCCGCCCACTATTGTCTCCTACTTTTTCGTCTTCAAAAGTTGGCAACTATGTTCTAAATAGGCCATCCAGCCTATATGTATGAGTGTAATCTTTGGTTTTTTACAGGTTCCCGTTTTGACTACTTCAGATTTGGTGGACTACGTCGGATCAACCGTGGATCTGTTGTTTTTTTTTTATAAATAAAATGGTTAAAGAGGGATGGTGTTGGGGAGCGTTTATTTAAATAAAAGTTTTTTTTTCATGCAATTTGTTTGTCTTTTTCCCCACATAATTACAGTGAGAGTAGTGGAGGTGTCTGAGAGATGCCTTTTCATTTCTATCTATCGGGCTTGGTGTCAGCCAGCAGTATTTCTTGGTGCCCAAAGCTGGCACTAGCTCTGTGTCACTATTACCGTAGTACCCAATGCACCAGGGGTACTGGGAAGAGCCGGTAACCGTGAGAAGCGGATATTCTAATGTGATGGTCTGCTTCTGGAGCAGCTGCAGGCTGGTATTTTTAGAATGGGAAGAGACCAGTATCGATGGTTCTTCCCATTCTGATAGTATCAGGCTACCGCTGTTGGTTTTACCTTGGCTGTGTCACGGATGCCATTGCGACCCTCGTGCCGGGTCGCGGGTGTATCCTTGCCCCGACGCCAAGCGGCGCCCCGTCCAGGACGTCGGGTCCGGGGTCCGCTCACCCCCCCTGCCAGTGCCGGCGTTCACTTACCTGGCCATGCTCCTGCTCTGTCCCGCAGCGCGCACTGCCCCGCGCGCGCCGCCAGTGCAAAATTTAAAGGGACAGTGCACC
>JAODAL010041296.1:0-36024 GCA_025379985.1 Phyllomedusa bahiana | reverse complement strand
AAATCTGAAAATTTTTCCGGCCAGAAGAGTATTAAAAGGGAGTCCTTCGGGAGTGCCCAGTTTTTTTAAAACCGGCCAAATCGCAGCTAGCCCCCCCCACCTCAATGAAAACCCTATTATTTTTGAATAGGTAGAAACATGAGAATAAAAGCTGCCTTTGGTGGATTGAGCAAACACCTGTCATAAAATAAGATTTGAGGGGAAAAAGCTCTAAAAATGCTGCATTTTTAAACCAAAAATAAGGGGCACAGTGGGGGAAGCAGCAGGTCTGACACGGGCTTGTGTTGCCCCCCCGCGGGGGGGGCCCAAAACCTTGTGACAGGTTCCGTTTAACCAGTTTTTTTTGTGCCGCCCAAAAACCCGGATCGACCTAGAATCAGTTAAAAAAAGTAATTGGAAAAATTTAAAATAATTGTAAAAAAAATTTTTATTTCAAATATTTGGTTGAAAACCCTGTGTTGGAATTTGGAGGGCCTGAAGTCTTGGAACTCATGGCATCCCCCGAGGGCTGTTTTTTCCTCCTTTTTGATGCTCCCCCCGGCCCCTTTACTGCAGCGGTTTTCAGTTGCTGTTTGTTTGGGGCCCTTTTCTGTTTGAAGTTTAGTCTAAAAACCAAGTGAAATTGGGTTTGGATCAGGTGAGGGGCCCTGGCCTTGCACTTTTTTTGCTTTTAAAAAAAAACCCCTGTGTTGCTTTGGTTTTTGCCCAAATTTCCCATTTAAAACTATAGCTTGAATATGTTTCAGTAAACAGGTAAAAAAAAACAAAATCCGTGTCAGAAATCCAAATATTTAGGGGACCTAATGTTATGCCCCCAAAAATTGGGGAATCTTTATCTGAGGAGCCCAAGATCAAGCTCTTCTTAGCCTAAGCCTATTTTTTCCCTAAAACAAAAAGTCCCTTTTTTGGGCAATGTTTTTATGTAGTATTTTCCCAAAAAACCCAAAAAATTCCCATTGTGTTTTTGTAGATGTATGATCTCCAACCTGTGGCCATAAAGGCCCCGCTGGGATTTTTAAAGTTTAGGGGCTGGGGAGCCACATTTTGGCCTTCAAAATTTAAGACTAGGGCCCAAAAATTCTTTCTCCCCAAAAAGGGCCATTAATATTGTTTATGTTTTCTTTTTGTCCTGTCCTTTATTATATGAGTCCCTCATTTTCCCATTTTAAGATTACTGGGAATTTTTAAGTATTGTGTTTAAGGGGTTGGGGAAAATTTAGTCCCCGCTCTTTTTTCCAGCCGTCTCGGTGTTTGGGGTTACGTGGTATCTTTTGGGAAATTTGCTGTGGTATTTTTCTGTATTTTTCCTTTCATTATGTGTTAGGGTATGAACGGGGGGGGGACAAATTTTCAAAGTAAACATCGGGAGTTTTGGGAGAAGAAAATGTATTAAAGGGGGTTCCATCAGGAGGGCCCCTGTTGTACACCCTATTAGAGCTATGGATGTCGTAGAAGGGTGTTTACCACTTGTAAACTCCCCTTTTTCTTTCAGGAGGTGGGAAAGGGTTAGGGGGTGGTTTTGCCACATAATGCTACTTTTTGTCAACGGGGCCGCCCCCAAATTCACTCGGGGCCTCACCCTTTTTTCCCCAGGGGCACTGAAAAAAATTACTGGGGGGATTTGATTAAGAATCCGGCCGGTTTTTTACCCATCTTTCAAGGGTTTTTTGGGGGACGGGGGCCCCATTTTTTTCCCAGTTTCGCCCTTCGGGGAAACCTTTAAATTTGCATAGCTTCCGCCCAAAAACTGGGCTGAAGAAGTGTGTGTTGGGATTTTTTTAGGAACGTCGATGGGGTTAAAATCCCCCCAGTAGAAAAAAACTGTGCATTGTAAAACAAATGGGCAATTTTTTTTAAAAGTTTATGGCGATGGTTGATGTCGGTTTTGAAAAAAAAAAACCCACCCCAAAAACCCCTTGTTGCGTGGGCGCAGCCTTTTTTTTTTAATAGTTTTTTTTTATTTTTTATTCCCCTTTTAAATTTTCACCCACTTTGGTTTGATTCTGCCGGTAATAAATAATCTCTTGTGTAATTTACAACGTGGGTTTTGGGGATCAGCCAAGTACAATTGTCACCAGGGGACTAAGAAAATTATAATTGTTGCTTTCGCTACCAAATAGGGCCCGGTTCCAAAAATTCGGCACTTGGTGGTATCTTTAAGGGGGAAGTTATAAATCTTCCATTGTGAGGAGAACTGGTTTAAAAA
Source organism: Phyllomedusa bahiana (assembly GCA_025379985.1). Lineage (NCBI taxonomy): Eukaryota > Metazoa > Chordata > Amphibia > Anura > Hylidae > Phyllomedusa > Phyllomedusa bahiana. The sequence continues at coordinate 33,818 of JAODAL010041296.1, read as the reverse complement.
ATAGTTTCATTTTTTTATTTGGGGTATTTAGGGGGATGAAATGTAAAAAGCAGGTCTCGGTGGTTTCTATAAACCACACGTGTAGCTTTTTCCGCAGGGTGATTTTGGGAAATTTTTTGATTTTAAAAGCTTTTTCCCCTTGCTTGCCCCAATTAAGCAATTTTAGAAATTTTAGTTTCAAAAACCTAATGGAAGGAGCCTTAGGGGAGAGGAGAAAGCAGGGCCCAAAACATTTCTGTGGGCCTTTGGGGACTATTTAAGCAAAAGGAAAACTTAGTAGATAAGGTTGAAAAAATACAAGGGCCCTATTTTAATCCTATAGTGTTGATCCAGAGGAAGGCAAAAAACCCCTACCTCCTGGGTTTAAAACTGGTCAAAGGGGACACCCCAGGGCAAAATGTATGAAAAGGGACCGCGCCAGTTTTTTGGATGATTTTCCCCCAAACAAACGGGATTCTGGGGGCCCAGGCAAAAAAAAAGGGATATAGCGGCCCCCCAAAGGGGAAAATTTAGCCCACCCCCAAAGCCCCCTTGTGCCCCCTTTTTTCCTGGGGGTGAAATGGGGCCTTAAGCGTCACTTACCCCCCCTCCTGACCCCGGGTTTCTCTTGTCTGAAAATTTTTAAAAAAATTTTTTTTTGAAAAAAATGGGCACCGTCCGGGCACCCTCGACAGTTTTGTTTGCGCCAATTCTAAAAGGGGGATGTTTGCGCCAGTTTTATAAGTTTAGGGCCAATTTTTTTAAAAGGGGTCGACAGAATGTGCAAAAAAGTGTGGACTTTTTCCTCCAATTTTTATAGGGTGAGGGGCAAATTTTTTCCGCATACACTCTGGGCAACCCGGGCCCCAATACACCAAAACGCCCTTTTTTTTGGGTTTTTTTGCACCAAAAAAACTCTTGATGCCAAAATTCCAAAGTAAATGAAAATGTTAAAATTTAAAAAAAATAAGGGGCACATTAGGCACCGGGGCACGGGCACATTGTAATACGTGTCGCCTTTCCCTAAAGCAAAGCGCCCATTGATGAGCATTACATTTCCAAATATCACAAGGATTATGGGAAAAGGGGCTGGAAAACTCAAGGCCCTCCCTTTTTGGGGTAAAAAAATCCTCATATTTTTCTGGGCTCACTAAATATTTAAGAAGCAAAAAGGGGTATTAGCCAAGCCGTATCACTCATCTGCAAAGCTGTGTCAGGGTTTTTAACCCCCATCAGGTAGAAACAGAGTGGGTGCTGGGGTGGCTGGGAGGGAAGCAATGAGTGGTCAGAAAAAGGGGGAAAATCCCCTCCCTTGGGGAGAGCGCCTATATAGGCGTTTTAGGGGTTTTGAGATTTCCTTTTTTTTCCCCCTATAAGCATTGCATATTCATTACATACACTAGTGAAGTATATTATGCGGCCCCTGTTACCCCCAATGCGCCTCAATAGGCACATTACATACATAGCAATGATACCCCGATGTGCCTTTTTAGGCGCATTAAAAATTTTTCTATTTTATTTGGGAAACCCGATGCCAGTTTTTTTGGAAAAAATCACGCTTTCAGAAAAAAACTTTACATGATTAAAAAGAAGGGGGAAAATTGCCATGGATTTTGCATTTAAAATTATGCTCTGGGTGAACATAATTTACATTTATTTTTAAAAAAAATTTAAAAAGTACAAAAAAAGTGCAAGAGCTTCATATACAAAATTTGCGTCCCCCAATTTGGGAATTTTTCCCAAAAGATTTATCCGCATGTTGGGTTTTTAGACCCTTTGAAAGGGTTTAGTTTTTAAAAAGAAAAACCCTTAGGGGTTGGGGGTATTTGCTCTACAGATAGCCGGGTACCCATTTTTTTATGCAAAAAATTATCAAAAAAATTTGCAATACGGGGTTTTAATTTTTGAGTGGAACTCATGGAGTGGGTAGGGAAAACTCTGAGGGAAAACTTGAGCCCGGAAACTGTGCCAAAAAACCAGGGCGGGGTGTTTATTCAAAACCCCTCTATCATATTAAAAAAAAAAAATTTTTCCAGGGGCTCAGTCCTCTCCTTACCCTATAAACCCCCTATATCCCCAGGCTCGCTTCTCTCCCTCTTTTCATATAACCCTATATAGCACAGGCTCAGTCCTCTCCCCCTATCCCCTTAACCCTTTATTTCACAAAAGCCCCACCCCCTCCTTTCCTTATTTAAATTTAAACCCCATATATCCCCAAAAACTCAGTTCTCTCTCTATCATTAACATTATATATCAAAAGAGCTCAAACTCCCTTTTCCCCTACCCTATAAACCCCATTTTTCCAGAGCTCAGCTTCTCTCCCCTATCATTTAAACCCCATATTTCACAAAGCTCCGTTCTCTCCCCCATCTTTTAAACCCTATAATCACAAGGTCGCTTTTCCCCTTTAAAACCCTTATATCCCACAGGTCAGCTTCTTCCTCTATATATAACCCTTTTTATCACAGATCACTCTTCCCTCTATTAATACCCTTATATCACAGAGCTATTTCTCCCCCTTATCAAAAACCCCTAAATCACAAGCTCAGCTTCTCTCCCTTTCATATAACCCATATATCAAGAGCTAGCTTCTCTCCTCTATCATATAACCCTATTACACAGACTAGCTTCTCTCCTCTATTATAAACCTATATATCACAGCCATTTCTTTTCCTCTTTCATAAACCCTATTTCACAGAGTCAGTCCTTTCCTTTCTTTAAAACCCCCTATATTCACAGACCCAGCCCTTTCCTCTATCATATAGATTGCTATGATGTGCCTGTTTATAGGGACTTAGCTGAAATGAACTCCAGTAAATTATTGAACACACTAGTGATGGCGCTTTCCTGTTTTCTGAGTTGTTGAAGCCCAATTCTTCCTTTTTTATTTTGCGTTTGACGCCTTTTTGGACGTCTTATCGCGGGATCGCTTAGGGCGCTCAGCAACGCAGCCCCCCGTGCACTCAGGCACGGGGAATATTGTAGTTTTTCGACCTTCCAAAAACATCAAAGGGAAACTAATAAGTGAACTGATTGGTTAAAAATTTGCCGGTTTGAATGGAGGATTTTCTATTTTAGGGGCATATTGAAAATTTTCAAAAAGGGGTAAAAAAAAACATCTTCCCCAGCTTACCATACACATAGTGGATTGCCAGCTTTCTCCCAAAACGGGGCCGGGTTCACATGCCTTAGGGGCTTTTGGGAAAGGGGCTCTTACAGCACTGGGCTTTATTCATGTTAAGAAAGTTTATAAGAATATTTTAAAAAAAGAACCGTAAAGAAACCCTCTATTTTTTGGGTTTACATTTGTTATTTAACTGCATTAACGTTTAAATTACGGACATGTAGCAAATAAAGAAAACTGCAGTGAAATACCCAAATGTTTTTAGAGACATAAATCCATACAGCTAGGCAGTGGGGGGGTTAAAAAAGCCCCCCGAGGGAAATTTTGGTTTGGGGAAAAGGAGGTTATGTAAAATCCCGGGGGCCCGAACAGGAAAGGTAATGTAAGCATCTTTGGGGGTCTAGGGGAGGGGGGTTAGTGAAGGATCCCTGGGGGGCCCAAGGCAGTAAAGAAATTAAAGGGGGTTTTTTAACTATCCCGGTGGGCAGGCAGCGAGAGGTTAATGTAAAAATCCCTGGTGGTCTAGGACGTGACAGGTAATGTAAGCCTCCTTTGGGGGTCTAGGGCAAGGAAAGGGGGTTTTTGATAAAACCTGGGGTCTAAGCAGTAAAGAAAAAGGGTTAGTTTTTCATCCCTGGTGGTAGGGCAGCAGAGAGGTTAATGGACAAAGGGGTCTAGGGGCAGTGACGGCTAAAGTAAGCATCCTTGGTGGTAGGGAAGGAGTTGTTTAGGGCCCGGGGTCTAAGGCAGTAAAAAAATTAAAGGGTTAGTTTAACATCCCCGGGCTAGGGCAGCAGAGAGGTTAATGTAACAATCCTGGGGGTTAGGACAGTGACGGGCTAAAAAAAATAAGCATCTTTGGGGGCTAGGGGAGGGAAAGGGGTTATTGATAAATGTCCCTGGTGGTCTAGTGAAGTTAAGGGGTTTATATAAAGGGGTTTATCTCAAGTGGAGAGCAGTGGCACAGTTAATGCTGCATACTTGGTAGTCTACAGTGTTAAAGGGTTAATGTAAGCCTCTCTTGTGGTCGAAGGGATTGGAGGGGTTAATGTAAAGGGTGATAAAGGGCAGTGATAGGGCTAATGTAAGCATGCTTGGTGATCTAAAGCAGAGAGCTTCAGAGCTCAAAGTAAAAAATTCCGTTTGTTAGAGAGCATCTCTGTTTAAGGCCCGGGAGTCCTGTGCGCAGGTTGGGAAACCGAGAAACCCTTGTGGAAATCAAGAGATAAAATCACTCTTACCTCAACAAAACAAAATAAAAAAAAGAAGCTTTGGGAAAAATCTTTTTTTACGTTCCCTCAGGGTTGAAAATAATCTTTGTATTAAGACAAACCCCTTTAATGTAAAAAATCCCTGGGGTCTAAGGAGAAAGGGTTGAAAGGGGTTAATATGATTATCCCTGGTGGTCTAGGGCACCGGAGAGGGAGGTCTAGGAAAGCAGAGTGGTTAATGTAACAATCCTTGGTGATCTCGGGAAGTTTATGTAAAGGGGTTTTCCCGGTGGAGGCAGTGGCATTTTAAGCGCTCTTGTGGTTAGGCGGAAAAGGGTAATGTAAGGCTCTCTTTTTGGTCGGGGGGTTTTAAGGGGTTAATGTAAAGTATTGGTGATCAGGGGCAGTGTCAGGGTTAAAATAAGCTCCTTATGCTAAGGCAGAGGGGTTTTGTTAGATAATGTTACTTGATGAGGTTGAGTTTAACATGTTGGTTTTCCAAAAAGGGGACAGAACAAGGGTTGGGGGGAAAAAGGGGTTTTCAGGTTTACAACCAAAAAAAACCCCCTTTTTTTTTCAATTTTCCCCAAAATTTTTACACGGGTTTAATTGCATTATATATCTGTTTTCGATGTCAGCGGCATGTAGCACATGAAGGAATCATGTGTGGTGCGCTGGCTTGGGGTATATAGGGTGTGATAGGCTGTTGCAAAATCCCTCATTGCTGTCAAGATTAAAAGGGTCAATTTATCAGAGTTGCAGAAAATAATAATTATTGGCTTTCGGGTCAAGGGTGGCCATATTTCTGAAACTGCGCAGTTTGTGACCTGTTGGCTGTTGTGAAAGTATTGTGAGCGGAGAAATGGCGCCATTGTGAATAAGAGACATGTGAGAGGTGAACGTCGGCTATGAAGATACGCAAGGGCAAAGGACACAGAGGAGCAGCTCACCGCCAAAATGATCCAGGGGACAGGGAACCCTACTGTGTATGGAGCCCCAGAACAGACAGATGTCACTGCACCTCTGCTAACCCTACTGAGTATGGGGCCCCGGAGCAGAGGGATGTCACTGCACCTCTGCTAACCCTACTGCGTATGGGGCCCCCCGAGCAGACGGATGTCACAGCACCTGTGCTAACCCTACTATGTATGGGACCCTGAGCACAGATGTCACTGCACCTCTACTAACCCCACTGTGTATGGGGCCCCGGAGCAGACAGATGTCACTGCATCTCTGCTAATCCTACTGTATATGGGGCACTGGAGCAGACATATGTCACTGCAACTATGCTAACCCTACTGTGTATGGGGCCCCGGAGCAGACGGATGTCACTGCACCTCTGCTAACCCTACTGTGTATGAGGCCCTGGAGCAGACGGATATCACTGCACCTCTGTGGGGCCCCTGGTTGGTGGTGTTGGCTCTATGGACCCTCCAGCAGCTGTGGGGCCCTTGGTTGGTGGTGTTGGCTCTATAGACCCTCCAGCAGCTGTGGAGCCCCTGGATGGTGGTGTTGGTTCTATGGACCCTCCAGCAGCTGTGGGGCCCCTTGATGGCGGTGTTGGCTCTATGGACCCTCCCGCAGCTGTGGGGCCCCTGGATGGTGGTGTTGGCTCTATGCACCCTCCAGCAGCTGTGGGGCCCCTGGATGGTGGTGTTGGCCCATGACCCCTCCAGCAGCTGAGGGGCCCCTGGATGGTGGTGTTGGCTCTATGGCCCCTCCAGCAGCTGTGGAGCCCCTGGATTTTGGTGTTGGCTCTATGGACCCTCCTGCAGTTGTGGGGCCCCTGGATGGTGCTGTTGGCTCTATGGACCCTCCAGCAGCTGTGGAGCCCGGGGATGGTGCTGTTGGCTCTATGGACCCTCCAGCAGCTGTGGGAGCCTCTGGATGGTGGTGTTGGCACTATGGCCCTCCAGCAGCTGTGGGGCCCCTGGATGGTGGTGTTGGCAGTATGGACCCTCCAGCAGCTGTGGGGCCCCTGGATGGTGGTGTTGGCTCTATGGACCCTCCAGCAGCTGTGGGGCCTCTGGATGGTGATGTTGGCTCTATGGACCCTCCAGCAGGTGTGGGGCCCGTGGATGGTGGTGTTGGCTGTCTGGACCCTCCAGCAGCTGTGGGGCCCCTGGATGGTTCTGTTGGCTCTATGGACTCCTCAGCAGCTGTGGAGCCTCTGGATGGTGGTGTTGGCTCTATGAACCCTCCAGCAGCTGTGGGGCCCCTGGATGGTGGTGTTGGCTCTATGGCCCCTCCAGCAGCTGTGGGGCCTCTGGATGGTGATGTTGGCTCTGTGGGATGCAGTCAGCTCCAGATACCTGTGACAACCTACCAGGATCTTATTGAGTCACTCCCAGCCTGTCTAGCTGCTACACATGTAGGTTACTTAATGTGACTTGACTGTATATGACTTTTAAGTTGTGTGACTCGCCCTCCCCAAGATTTGTTAAAGTCTTTTTCTTCTGAACATTTTAATTAGTGATTCAGTGTTTGGCGCTGGCTGAAAATAACCTGAGAATAATGATATTCACCGTCGGTCGGATCTGTGATCCTCATTATTTTGCTACTAATGTGAGCACGTCAGTTACTTGAGCTAATGAAGAGAGCGGCGATTCTAACGAATGTCTAATGAGTCGCCTTCGGTTGCTAAGGAAAGTGTTATATTTGTTAACGAGACTAAGCAGCGCGGCGGCCGCGCTTCCTCCAATCTTCAGGTAATTTTATGGCAAAATCAAGTGTTCTTACAGCAGCGTTTATTAACTACAAACACCAGACCTCTTCTCCACCCCATCCACATATAGGGTGATATTGCTGATCTTCATTACCTTGAGGGTGCTCAGAGTTTGCGGCATCTTGGTTTTTTGAGCACCCAGCAATTATCAAAAGCATCTTTCAAATTTTCTTGGCAGCTGATGGTTGATTTTTGCTGTATCAGATGAAAAAGTAGCAGGTTGTGAATAATTCAATATCAGGCAGGCACCCTTAAGGAAGAAGATTTACAGGATTATGGTATAACTGATGTCTATGGTATGCTGGCACTTGTAGTTCCACATCAGCTGCCTCCATAGGCAGCTCCTGTGGAACGTGGAACTACAAGTGCCAGCATTCCACAGCAGCACATGCTAGACACACGTGCTAATCTGCACTCATACATTAAGTGCATGTGTGGTGTGGAATGCTGGCACTTGTATTTCCACAGCAATACTAATTGTCACCCATACAATTAGTACATATGTGGAATGCTGGCACTTGTTGTGAAAATGTTAAAGAGATATTAACCCTTCCCTGCACTATCCAAAACTAAAAAAAAATGCCTGGAGTTTCATTAAAAAAATATACCTGTTCCAACTTACGTACATATAAACTTAGCATAAAACCTTCATTCCCTATCCTGTTCATAATTTGGGGACTGCCTGTACTGTATATATACTGTAGAATACATAGATTATGGATCAGCATAATGGATTACACTATTACCACCATTCACAATGGCCGAACAAAGGCGCGGCAGAGCCAGTTTTAAGGTGCATTTAATCAGTGCGCCTGAATGAATGAACCTATAAAAAATCTGGCGTCTGGTCTACCTTGCATTGTAAAATTGATGTGCCTATCTAGGCCCATTGCATAATTTAGGTGCACAGCATATCAATGCTAGCTTATTTAATGTGTCTACTTTAGACACATTTGTGCCTGGTGTATAATGTGCCTGGTTTTGGTGTATTACAGTTCATTTATATAGAGAATAGGGATTCAACAGTTTTTTGGGCGCATTCGTATTGGGACATGTTGCCTTGCCCATTATGTTTAGTTCTTCTGTCAGATGTATATGGAAGATTGCAGTATATCTCACTGTGTAGGTTTACAGTAGGGTATGCTGCCAGACACCCAACTGGGTGACAGAAACCCAATTGAGCTACAGCAGTACACAGAAGAGGCCCAGGTTATACCAGAATGCCTTATATCAATACAGGCAGTCCCCGGGTTACGAACGGGATGGGGACTGTAGGTTTGATCTTAAAGGGGATGTATCGCTTCATCAGTTCGTGTGTTTCATTGTACTTGTCAGTTTCTCAGCTCTGAAATCCAGGGGCGTTTCTTCCCTTCCCAGCTGCGTGTTTCTTAACTGAAGGGGGATGACATCATCCCCCCCCTTCACTTTTCATGCTTGCTCCCGAGTCAGTGTGTTAAACCCCCCCGCCACATGTCACTGTGTCCTCTCCCTATGCAGTCTTATTTTGTAAGAGCTGTTTGTTTACATACCACAGGCCTGCATTCAGTCTAGACAATCTTCTATGAACTCAGAGCACTGATCTTTTCTCCTCTCACAGCTGGAGGTTTGTTACAGTTGAATCCAGTCTTCTATGAACTCCTCCAGAGCAGCACAGATCTGTCTCCTTTCTATGTTTACACATAGGAGCATTAGGCACCAAGGCACAATTCTGCTGTTTTCTGATTGTAGAAGCAGCTGCAGTGTCACTGAGGAGCTGCTGGCTGTGCAGAGTGAAATTGTTGCCGGTCCCTTATTCTGAGTGAGAGAGGCAGGAATGCACGCTCCCGTAAATATGACCGGGGGCCGAACAGAATGTAAATTAGTAGAGCCGTCAGCCCATGAAATGAAAGTAGGTGGGATCTGACCAGCACTGGGGAACAGTGTTTACAGAAAACGAAGATAAGGAACACTGTGAGAACAAGACAGCTTTGCAAATAACATCCAATTGCAAAGTTGCTTGTTTTAACTGTCCCCTTATTCTAAAGACCATTTAATGTAATGATACAACCCCTTTAAGTTGAATTTGTATGTAAGTCGGAACAGGTATATTAAATGCAACTCCAGCACAAAAGTTTTATTTTTAGTTCTTGGATAGTGCAAAGAAGGGATTTTACCTTTGTTTTGCTGTCTGTGCCCCAGTTAAGAAGATTCACCTCATGTGCTGCTGTGGCATGCTGTATCTTGTTGTTCCACAGCTACTATCTGCTGTGGAACATGGAACTACAAGTGCCAGCACTCCCCAGTCTATGTTTGTAACTAGGGGACAGATGTTAGTTGGTACGGTGTAAGTTGGGCACTGCCTGTAAATACAGAGTCATGTGTATTTTATACTAGCTGTACATATATAATTATATACAAAAGAGGCCCAGGTTATACCAGCATGCTCCATATCACTCTTCTCCAGGAGTGAGGCCACGTTCACACGTGAGGAGGAGGAGCACAGTTGTTGGCGGTTGGGTTGGGGGGTATTGCTTTTTAGTGGGGTTGGTTGTTGCTGCTGCTAGCAGGCATGTCGGGGAGAACGCTCTCTCCCTCCTGGCCTGGGGGGGAGACCTGCCCCCAATGAAGCAGAGGTGGGATCCCCAACAACCCCTGGTAACGCTCTGGATAAGCTGGGGGGTCGTGATTCCTATGTATCTTCACCCGGAGGAGAGTGAATGGCTTCAGCAGCAGTGCAAGGAGTGGGGAATGAAGAAGCGGGAGCCTGCCTTGCGGTGGATCCCCTGTTTCCCTGCGCTCATGGTCGCCCGCAATTTGATCGGGAGAGAAAAGCGCTGTTGAGAGAGGGAGGCGCTGTTGATGGAGACAAGCGGGGTGGATCAGTGTTGTTGCTTCATCATAGGAGAAGCTGTTGATGAGGATCTTGCTCCAAGCCGATGTCTGCCAGAGATGAGGAAGGGAATCGGGGAGCACTGCCCGTACAGAGGAAAGAGCCAGCGTCCCTGGTGACCGGAGGAGCAGCAATGCCCCAGAGAAGAAGAGTACTGCAGCTGTACATCGTGCCGACAAGCCTGTGGCCAGCAGCAGCGGAGATCGTGCCGACAAGCCTGTGCCCAGCAGCAGTGGGTCCAAGAAGATCAATGGTGGCAGCAGAGCAGAGAAGAAGGTTGGTGGCAAGTTGGAAGGTGGGTGGTATCACAAGGTATGATCTGAGCGGCTCCCAAAGGGGTTTCCCAAGTCTCTCCCAGTGGCCCCCACTGACACACGATTCTTACCGTGAAGCAGCGTTTGTCTACGTCGGCCCAGCAGGGGAATCCGAGTTTGCTGCTAGCGACTCCTCTGGTAAAGTAAAAGAATTACACTCAAGTCGCAATTACACCTCTGGGCAACATTAGATATAGCTAATAAGGGTGTGTCCATTGCTTGTTTTTAAGTGAGTCTCTACTAAAAATAGTACCAATAAACAAAATATAAAAGCAAGTGAAGGGGAAATACAGTAATGAAGCTACGGGGGAAAACTACCCTAGTTCAAAAGTTAAGTCGGAATTAAGTTCCCAGTTTCCCAACGTCAGCCCAAAAATAACCCCAACACAAATCTAGAGGTTAAGCCCAAGTATCACCCTATAAGAAAAAGTAAAAAAGAATTTTACATGTGAAGATACTAGAAGAGGAGGTTTCGCCTAAAAAATTGGGGGGGGGGGCGTTATGGGGCGCAGGCGGGAAACGCCGTTGTTTTTGGTTCTAGCATAGCTTTTTTCCTAAAAGAATTTGATTTGAAAGTGTGGGGAAACAGATTAAATTTGCAGGGGGGGGGGGGAAACAGGAAAAAATAAAAAGGGGGGGGGGAAAATTGACACATTAAAATTAAAATTCAAAAACACCCCTGTTAGGAAAAGGAAAAGTATTAAAAAAGAAATAAATGCTGTACGTGAGGAAATCAAAAAACTGATAAGAAAAAAAGCCTTGATTCTGGAAAATAGTGGCCCCTTTAAGGAAAAACTTACAAACGATATTAGGTTTAGTGAAATGCAGATTGATAAACAGAGGTGGGAGGAGGGAGAAGAAGAAGAAGAGGAGTGGGAGAAGGATGACGAAAAAGAAAAAGAAGAAGCAGAGGAGGAAGGAGAGACATCCAACTCTCTACAGGGATTCCCGCGATCAGAGGACAGCGCCCCCACCCCCCCCCCCCCCGCAGCAAATGGAGGTTCAGGAAGCATCCCAAGAAATATCCCAAGGGGACAGTGGGATCCCCCCAAACCAAATTGCAGAGACGGGCGTAATAAGTGATAAGAAAGTGGGTGACGAGGTAGTTAGAGAAGAGGACCCGGGTGGGATGTTAATGGAGCAAATTGTCCAGTTGGAATCCCCAGGCAACCTTCTTACCTTTAAATTCAGGAGGACGACTTCCCTGAAGAGAAAGGGAAGAAAGAGGAAGAAAGGAGGTCCAAGAAGGTTGCTGGGGGGGGGCACCCGACTGGTGTTCGGGCCCATCCCGGGGGTTTTTCAGGTCACCCCAACAGGGTCCAGTGTAGGTGGCTCCGGGGACGAGCAACCAATGGAGGCAAGTTGGGGTTCCCGATGCACTAGCCAAGAAAGTATCTTAGAGTCAGGCCCTGATCCCGCCGCCATGGGGAATAGGGAAAATACCCTAGAGTTAGGCCCTGATCCCGTCACCATAGGGAATAGGAAAAATATCCTAGAGTTAGGCCCTGATCCCATCGCCATGGGAAAAACAGACAATACTATAAGTAATAAGGCTGGTCCAGATATGAATGTGGAGACAGAGGTGGGTACATGTGGTACAGAAGAGGGGACAGACGGGAAGAGTAAAGAAACAATTGACGTAGGGGTGAGTATGGGGGCGAATGATGGAGGGAGTGTGGAGTCAAACGTTGGGAGGGGTGCGGGGATGAACGTTGAGGAGAATGTAGGAATAAATGTCGGGGGGGGTATGGAGACAAAAGTTGGAGGGAGTATGGAGGCAAAATGATTGGGGGGGTATTATGGAGACATAACTGTGTGGGAGGGTGTATGGAGGCGAATGAGGGAGTAAATGGGGGGGTGAAAACTGGTGTTACGGTGAACATTGTACATAGTAGGAGGGGGGGCGCTGGCCCACCACCCTCTCCGGCCGCACCAGGTCCCGCTGCCTTAGGTACAGGCGGGGTTGGGGGCGGAGGGGAGTTATGCTACAGTTTTCTTTTTTTTGAGGGGTGGCTCGGGGGGGGGGGAGGGAGGTTATGGGTTTGCCGCCCCGGTAACAGGGTAGTGCGGGAAAGATCAGCGTCGCTTTTTGGAGGCTCTAAAGAATGGGGAGGAGGGGTCAGTCACTATAGGAGGGGGAGGGAGATCCCTTGTCCTTTTGGATGGAGAGGCATGGGGGGGTCTCCGCCTTCCGAGAGCAAAGAAGGGACAGAGCGGGGGGGAGCCAGGCCCCCTCCTACAGCCGGGCAGGGGGGTACCCAGGAGGAATTGGTCCGTCTCAGATGGGTCGGCTGTGACGCTCCTAGTCCCCCATAGGGCCTGGGTGGTGGTGCTTCCTGTTAGGATGGTGTTCAGGGGTTTATGACATCTTTGCCCTGATACCAATCTGGGTCCCCGATATATACGACTTTAGCTTCTTGTGGAGGCGAGGGTCTATGTACTCTTTTGGTCCCGTCACGATGGGTTAAGAAGTATTTGCTTCCGTAGTGGCAGGAATTTTGAGGCCCAAGCCCAATTTCCCGCCAAAATCATGTTAAGGATAGTTACCGTTTTGACCAGTAACGAATCTCTCTTTACGTTGACATCGAAACCTGGCTAAGTAGGTACGGAGAGGTCACACAGAATCCAACTTAAAAACCGGGGAGACGAGCAGGGCTCTGGGTTTCAGGGGCCTGGAACTTTTTGGTATAAGTCAAAGTCTCAGTGGTAACACCCGTCACCCATATCCCATCCTCAGCTTTTGGGAAGAGAGACCCCCCCAGTAAAAATCTGGTCTTCTACCAGGGGCAGACGAAGCTCTGCCACCAGATGCGGCGACCCCCACACATTTTAGTGCACAATGTAAGGCTCAGGTGTGGCAATGTATGGGGGGAAAGGTCACCCAGCCGCATTGTTTGTTGTGGTAGGATCTCGCTTTCTGCAACTTGTGTGTGACTCGGTCACCTCTACCGGCTTTTTGGGGGGGGCTTTTTGCCCTCGTTTCTTTCACAACCCGGTTGTCTTCTAGGCGGGAGGATATGAGGGAAGGAGAGCGAGGCCCAGAGGACTCGGGAGGGTAAGGCGATGGTGAACGGGTATAACGGTAATGGTGAATGAAAGAGCAGAGGGGCCAATGATAAGGAGATACCAATATCGGAACAGAACAGCTGCAGGCGATGGAGGCCCGCAGAAAGAGACCCAGAGGAAAGGTGAGGGAGGGGGCACCCACGGACCCATGCGGGGGTTCCAGACCTTGAAACCCGGAGGAAGCGGCCTCGGCGTCGAACAAATTCTGAGGCCCTGAGGGAGAGTGACGTGAGGAAGGAGAGACCAGGGGATAGGAGGAGAGAAAAGATGGAGAGGCGCTCTCCCAGCCTGACTTCTGACACTCAGAGATTGGTGGGAGTGCAAGGGAGAAAGCGGACCCACACAACGGGGTGCACAAAAAAGGGGGAAGGCAGTTAGGGAGGGGCAGGTGTCCTCAACTCTTGGAGTGGGAACCACTCCATCCCCTTAACCCTGAGTAGCCAGGTGCCGTTTGCAAAGGAAGGCAGGGTAAAGACCAACCCTTGACTCGAAACCTCCAATAGGTATACTAATATCTGTATCCTTTCCCCTTCTTCAGGGGAGGAGAAGAAGAGGACCGGGGTGCCGGAAAAAAAAGGGTGGGAGCTCTCCAGGGGAGTGGCGTGGTGGTGGGCTCCAAAGAGCTCTAAAAAATCGGGGAAAAGGGGATGCTAGGAATGATAGAATAGAGGTGGGTGGGGGGGGGTGGTGGTGGTGGTGTAAAGGAAGTGGCTGGTGGTGAGGGCGGAAAAAAATGTAGATAGGGGTGAGGTAGGAATGGAAGTCTCCGTCAGTCTTGAAGAGACTAAAACCCGTGGTCTATGATGTGGAGACTGACGGGGCATCGTTAAAAGAAGGCTTCGAGCTCGATCATCAATGATGGCCGGTAACCGACTCCGTTGACGCTTGGCAGTATTAATGTCGCCAGCGTAGTAAAATCTAAGGTGGCTAGATATACGGCGTTTGATTTTTTTCAGTGGTGTTGAAGCTGATGTTTTCTTCTTGCAAGAGATCCAGAAGATTGATGGATCAGGCGTATATGAGGTAAGGCAAAAAGAGAAGGGAATTGGCGAGCAGGGCCTTCTTATGGTCTCTCTGCTGCCGTGCATATTCGCGGTAATGTCAACGAAAAGTAGTGGATAGTGAATATCAGGAGTAGGCGGTTTTTCTTTTTACCCGCCGCGGTTGAATGCAAGTCGGGGGGTTATCGAGCTCGAAATGGGGAGGGCTGTCTGATCTTAGATCGTCCTCGTGAAGGGACAGGTGTCAGGCTCATAAAATCTATGCCCCCCAGATCTCGTTGGGAGAGGGAAATGTCTCTTTACAACGGATTAAGCCTTTCCTTTTTACGGAGCCAGCATAGTCATACTTTGGCGGTAGATTTCAAACGTCACGGAATCTCAGTGTTAGGGGAAAGTGCCAGAGGTCTGGCCTCATGATTGGCGTATTTCGTACTTAATAGAATAGTTAGTGAGGCTCGCCTGGTGGATGTTCACATTCCAGGCACATGCAGGCCACTGAGGGTTCACCTATTCATTAGAGGTAGTTAGTGAGTTAGGTCCCCCGAACCCTTACAAGAACTGCAGGGATGTCGGTTAGTAGCAAAAATAGTTTAGGGCCTTAATAGGATAGTACGGATTTGAGAGTACAGTTCAGAGATCTTTTGCGGAAATCGTTAGGTCTTTCTACTCCAGATCTTTTGGGCAAGGAGTAGCAAGAGAGAGTTAAATGAAGACAAATGTTCGCTTTTCTGGCTGAAAAGTCTTCCGAGCCAGGATAAGGCCCTCTCTTTTGTGGATTTGAAGGCAATGATCAGAAGGAGGAAGTAGAGGTTGGCTATTGACGGCTTAGCCTCAAGAAGGACCACCTGGAGCCGGTTGGTTTTAACATCTGAGTTTTATAAGACTTTAAGGAATCTTGGTTCCCTCCTTGACACGAGGTTCATAAAGAGTGCTTTTCCTCCGGTACTCTGACCTAGGCGATGAGATTGTCAGCTCTAATCATCTGGTCAAAGGGTAAGGATCCGTCCCGCATTGAGAACTGGCGTCCATAGTGCTTACTCCAATGTGGACAGGAAAGATCCTGGCAAATGTTTGACTTTTTATAGGCTGATAAAAAATTTGCCTCAGAGTTCTTTCTCCGGCCCGAGCACTGTTCCGTCCGGTCGTGGTGTTAGCCACATTAGTGTGGTCACTTGGTGTCTGGGAAGCTGTGGAGCGGGGCAGGGCGGGCCTTGGAAGGGGTTCACACTGTCCTGGATCAGGCAAAAGCTTATGATCGGGTCAAACATGAGTCATCTATGGTCACTCTCTGAGATATGGTCTTGCCGGGGGGGTTCGTAATTTTAAAATTGGGTTAATTTTTAAAAAACTGTTATACAAAAAAAAGGGGGGGGGGGGGGGGCTGGGAGAGCTTTCCACTTGTGAACGGTTTGGATTGGTCGGCCTTTCGAGGTGGGGTCGGGTGTACCATCAGGGGGATGTCCTTGGCCCTTGCTTGCTATATGCGTTTTGCGATTGACCCTTCCTTCTGAAAGGCTAGATGGTGGACTGTTGGTTGGGCGGTGAGGATGGGCTGTGGGCCTCGGCGCCTTCCTTGAGGGTGTGGCCTCTGCGGATTGAGTCACTCTGGTTTGTTTCTTCCTCGGAGGAGGCAGGATTGGGTGATGGCGGAAGTTGATGGGGTTAATCGAGAGACATCTGGGTCCAAGATCAATCGGAAAATGACATAAAAAATGTTTGATGAAAGTCTTTGGTTGGGAACGGAAAAAAAAGAACCCAACTTTTGGTACCTTCCGGACACCCTTCCCTTGTGCCCCAGACGGTACAATTAAGAATGGGCATTGAATTCTGGCCAGGGGTTTTTACCCGAAAGAGAAAAATCTGGGAAGATGGGCTAAACAATGCCGCTCGGAAAGTGTGGATCAGTGGGAAAGGGTGGTCGTTTTTAACCTTAGAGTGAGGGGTGGACTTGATCAAAACTTTCCTGCTCCCGCTAATTCATCTATTTTGGGCAGTGTGTGTGTTGGCATTTTGCCAGGGTTTTTCTGGGCACGGTATCATAGTCTGTTTTTACCAAATGGTTAATTGGGGAATCAGGACTTAACCTGATCAATGGGAGGGTGGAACATACCGTCGAGGAATACTAGGGGGGTTAGGTATGGTTAACCCGTGGTATTTCTTACAAAATACCTTTATTAAAGATCTAATTTAGCCCCTTTGGGACGAGGTCTCCTCTGTGGGTAGCCTCCTGGCCGGGAAGGTGGTTTCAGTTCCACTTCACAGGAATGGGAATGTAAGGGGGTATGGTCGTGTGGAGGAGCTTCGGCGCGTCAGGACAATAGCTTCCCGGCTTACGTTGCAACTGACCCTGAAGGACCCAGCCGCCGGATGGGGTATGGGATTGACGGAGATTAATGAATCTGACCAGGAAATCCTGGATGATGAGGGTGGGTGTTGGTCTACCCATTTTAAGATCCGTTGGTCCTCAAAGGATTGCCCAGGTCAGGATGAGGGTATAGGGTTACATCTTAATGAATTCAGCGAGAGGATCCCGCAGCAGAAAATTTGGGATATGACCTTGCCGCTGCTTCATGGTTAAGCTGGCTTGTCTGGGACCAATGTGAAGTTTTGAACTCCCGAGGACTGAAATCTGCCCTCGGGAGGAAATGGGGGGGCTTGCTAGAAAGCATTGGAACACTTACTCCTCCATTGCCCCCCCCTACATTGCAGAGGTGTACAAAAGGGGGGGTGCTTCCATAGGTTGGCCAGGTTTGGCAAGGCCTCTCCTATGCGGGATGAGTGGGGTAGTGGGGGGGGGTAATATGGAACATTCATCAACTATCAAACACCCTGGTTGGTAGGGACCCGTGCACTTTTTTCATATGTTATTAGTTCATGTGGTTCAAGTATCACACTTGGTGCGCACGGTGCTTAATTGAGCGAACGTACAGAGAAAATAATGCTTCACGAGGGGAGGAAACGGTGGTTAGGCACATTTTGGACGATCTGGTGAAGGTACGTTCTGTGGAGTTTGAGAGGTTGGGGGTCAGGAGGGCATCGACCCTTTGGAGGGGGTTGTCCTTCAGGGTTCCCTGATCTCTCGACCTCTACTACCCCGGTGGTGGGCTAATGCTTACACTTAGCTTTTTGTTTTGTTTTCATAGTTGACGGTGAAAGGCTTACAGAGACCGAACCGGAGCCTTCAGAGGGGATGGGTAGGAAGTAAGGATTGTATATAGGTTGTATAGTACACGTGGATATACGTTTTGTATTTAGGTTGTATAGTATATATATATATATATATATATATATAAAAAAAAAAAAAAAAAAGGGGGGGGGGGTATTTAGATAGGTTGGGTGGTGGTTTAAAGAGGGGGGAGGAAGGAATGAGTCTGGCCCCATTAGAGGGACTGAACAAAGATATTGGACCTATGGGAACCAGAACTCAGGAATAAGGACTGTGGCACTTGGGGGACTGGGAGCGGGTAAAATTTAGTCAGAGATAAGGTATGTGTGTATATATATATATGGGTATATATTTATATGTATATATAAAAAAAAAAAAAAAAAAAAAAGGGGCTTCCAGATAGGTTGGGTGGTGGTTTATAAGGGGAAAAGGGAAGAGGGAAAAAACAATTAAATAAATAAATAAATAAATAAATAAATAAAAATCAGAACTCGGGGATAAGGACTGTGGGTATTGGGAAAAAATATAGATAGGTAGTAAGATATATTGTAAATAATGTATATATTGTATATAGTGTAAATATTGTATATAGGATCTAGTTTAGGGTGGGCCAGCGGGGAAGTGTATATATTGTAAATAAATATGGATGAATGATATGGATAAATGGACTGGACCAGCTCAGGGTCAGTATAAGTTTTGTACATGTTATTGTAAATATTTTGTACAGCATATTGGTGTATGGTTTCACCTTTGAATTCAATAAAAGAGTATCACTATATACAGGAGATCCCCAGGTTATACCAGCATGCTCCATATCACTATATACAGGAGATCCCCAGGTTATACCAGCATGCTCCATATCACTATATACAGGAGATCCCCAGGTTATACCAGTATGATCCATATCACTCTATACAGGAGTGAGCTACGTTCACACTCGTGTGGAGGAGGAGCATAGTGTTTGGCGGTTCTTGCAGCTAGCAGCTCTGGGGAGCTCTCACCCTGTTTGCTTGGGGGGAGAGCTGCCCCAATGAGGAAGAACGGTCTTTCCAAGCCCCCCGATCCCCGGGACAGGCCACTGGGGGGTCGTGATATCCATGTGCTGGCCCGGAGGAGAGTTGGTGGCATCAGTGACAGCGGGGAAGAGGAGATGAGGGGCAGCGGGTCCCCTGCTTTCCCTGCAGAATATGGTGCTTGCAGCACTGAAGGATGTGGACCAGATGCCCGAAAGAGCAGTGATGCACCTTAGAGGGATGCCTCTGTAGAGGATCGTGGCCGGAGGGTTGTGCACAGCAGCGGAGCAGTGAAGGGGACCGGCAGCAGTAGTGGTCGCAGTGAGGAGGTGAGAGGGATTTACGCTAGCGGGTCCCAATCTCTCCCCATGGACTGGGCTGCCTGCACAGACCCCAGCTGTGGAAGAAGCGCTGACGTAAATGGAGGAGAGACCCTGAAAAACAGCGATGTCTCAGCCGGCAATCCTGCTTACAAGCGAGTGCTCAACAGCAGAGAAGAGAAAATCGCTGGCTGCAAAGTCCAGGAGGAAATGGGAGACGATGCCAGCGGGTCCCCGTCCCCTCCCACGACCCCTGAGGAATTCAGCAAACTTACCTGTAAGGAGAGAAAAGCTGATGTCCCAGGTTGGCAGCTGCAGGAAAGAAACAGCTCCGTCGGCATCAGAAGTCTCTGCCATCTGAGCTCTGCTCAGAATGAGTCATCTGTTGCTAGCAGCTCAAATGGTTAGAAATGGAGATAATGTGTGTGCATCCCCTGTTCTAAATGATAATGTATGTGCATCTACTGTTTTAAATGAAGTATTGAAAAAAAAAAATAATGCTAATAAAAAC
The DNA here is from genome assembly GCA_025379985.1 of Phyllomedusa bahiana. NCBI lineage: Eukaryota > Metazoa > Chordata > Amphibia > Anura > Hylidae > Phyllomedusa > Phyllomedusa bahiana. The sequence continues at coordinate 14,519 of JAODAL010041296.1, read as the reverse complement.
AGTGGAGAGGGAATAAGTAGCGGAGTCGCCCCTGGCCCAGAAATCAAATCTAGCATCAGCCCAGGGATTAGTCCCAGCTGATACATCAGCCCAAATGTTATCGCCCCTATAAGAATAAGTAAAATAATTTTGGCCAAAGCTGAGGATCTGGAAGAAGGGGGATCTGCCCTAACCCCACTAAAAAATTGGGGCGTTATGGCGGCAGGCGAGAACGCCTTTGCATTTGGTTCCCGCATGGCTCTTTTCCTAAAAGAATTTAAGGAAAGTGGCAGAGAAATAGTGAAATTGCAGCGGAAAAGTGACACGTTAAAATTAAAATTGAAAAGCACCCCTGCTAGGAAAAGGAAAAGTGTTAAAAAAGACATAAATGGCATACAAGAGGAAATAAAAAACCTAATAAGAAAGAAAGCCTTGATTCTGGAAAATAGTGGCCCCTTCAAGGAGAAACTTACCAACGACATTAGATTTAGAGAAATGCAGATTGGTAAACAAAAATGGGAAGAAGGAGAAGAAGAGGAAGGGGAGGAGGACGAAGAGGAAGAAGAGGTGAAAGGGACAGAAGAAGAGGTGATAGGGACAGCAGAGGGAGGGAAGGAAGGAGGAAAGACGTCCATTTCTCTAGAGGGCTTCCCGCTGTTAGGAGACAGGGCCCCTCCGCAGCAAATGGAGGTTCAGGAAGCACCCCAAGAACTATCTCAGGGGGACAGTGGGATCCCCCCAAACCAAGTAGCAGGGATGTGCGGAGTAAGTGGTCAGGAGGTGGGTGATGAGGAAGTAAGGGAAGAAGAGGACCCGGGTGGGATGTTAATGGAGCAAATTGTCCAGTTGGAATCCCCAGTCAACCTTCAGTCCTTCGCCTTCGGGGACGACTTCCCCAAAGAAAAGGGGAAAGGGAAGAAAAGAAGGACCAAGAAGGTTGCTGGGGAGGGCGCCCAGCTGGTGTTTGGGCCCATCCTGGGAGCTTTTCGGGTCGCTCCAGCAGGGACAAGTGCAGGAGGTTCTGGGGATGAGCAAATGGATGCAAGCTGGGGGTCCCGGTGTAATAGTCAAGAAAACATCCAGGAGAATATCTAAGATTGAATGTCAGGCCCAAACCCCAGTCCCGTCACCGTAGGGAAAAACAGACAAATCCATAAATAATAGGGCTGGTCCAGGTATGAATGCGTAGGCAGATGGGGTGGCTGGCGGACGGAATGACGATGAAAACAATGATGTCATGAATGCTGGGGAAGATGCAGGGATGAATGTTGGGTGGAGTGTGGGGACAATTGTTGGAGGGGGGGGGTTAAAGGGGGGAGGGGGAGATAAAAGGGGTAATGGAGGGGGGTAAATTTGGGGGAAATGTCTAAAGAAACAATTTGTAGGGGAAAATTGCAAGGGGAAAAAAAGGTTTTAAAGGGGTTTAAACCCACTGTACTACCCAAGGGGGAGGGGCGGCCCACCCCCCCTCCAGCCGAAACCAGGTCCCTTCCCTTGGGTTTCAGGGGGGGGGGGGAAAGCTAGCTACAGTGGGTGGCTGGGGGGAGGGGGGTTCTGGGCTCCTGCTCCGGTAAAAGGGAGCAAGGGAAAAAAATCAGAATTGTTTTGGAGGCTCAAAAGGGAAAATTGGGGGGAGTCGGTCCCAGGGGGGGGAGGGTTTAAAATTGTGTTTTTGGATGGAGGGGCCATGGTCTCTCCCCCTTCCGGAGAAAAGGACAGGGCGGGGGGGGGCCAGCCCCCTCCTACAGTGGGAGGGTGTTCCCCAAGGGGGGAAATTGGTCCGTCTCAGATCGGGTCCCCAGTAAAGTGCCCCCTGGGGCCCCCTAAAAGGGTGGTGGAGCTCCTGTTTGGGATGGGGGTTTAAGGGCTTTGAAATCTTTGCCCTAAACCAAACCCTTCTGGGCCCAAAAATTTTAAAAGACTTTTTGTTTGGGGCGGGCCGAGAGTTACAACTCTTTTGGTCCCATCCCCGAAATTAAAAAGGTATTCCCCCGGGAGTGGGGGGGATTTTGGGCCCCCAAGCAATTTCCCCGCCAAAATCATGTTAGAAAAGTGCCCGGTTCTGACAATAACGGTCTCTTCTTTTTTTTGGGGACATCAAAACCTGGCTAAGGGGGTACGGAGAGGTCACACGATTCCCAACTAAGATCGGGGAACGGCATGGAAATCTGGTCGGGGGCCTGGACTTTTTTTGGTTAAGTTAAAAGTTTTCGGTTCAACCGTCCCCCATTTTTCCAAATCCTCCACTTTTTTGGGGAAGAGACCGAATTGGTCTTTCCCAGGGGCGGCCCAAAAGCTCTGCCACGGTGCAGAAAAAAGGTCATCGGCGGGTTTTCTGTGGTAAGTTTCCGGGGGGGGAAATTTGGTGTGGGGGCCCTCGGTTTACCCTTCCGGCTTGCCCTTTTCTTTCACCACCTAAAGCCCCTCTGGGCAGGAGGAAGGGAGGCAAGGCCGGGAGGACATGGGAAAGGGAAGGCGGTGAAGGTAAAACATTTATGATGAAAAAAGCGGGAGGGCCAATGAAAAAGATAAAAAAAATTGACAGAAACCAGCTGAGGGGCAGGGGGTTTCCGCAGAAAGGAGAGGGAGGGGGGCCCCCCCCAGGGGACCAATGCGGGGGTTCCAGAATTTTAAACCCGGAACCCGGGGCCCCTGGAGCCGAAAAATTTGAGGCCCTGACAGAGAGTGCGTGGAGGGGGGAGCCCAGGGGATAGGGGAAAAAGGAGGAGGTGTCCCCCAGAGCTTCGGGATCACACAAGGGGGGTGCAAAAAAGGGGGAAGGAGAGGAGGGGGGGAAAGGGGGGCAGGGGGCCTTTAAAACCCCCCTTCACTGGAGTGGGACCACTTAAACCCCCTTTAACCCTAAAGTAGCCCGGGTTTCGAGAAAAAGGGGGGGGCAGGGTTTAAAAACCCCCCCTTTTCCAAGACCTCCAAAGGTTCCATGTGTCGATGCCCCTTTTTTCCCCTTCTTTGGAGAGGAGGAAGAAGGGGGATGGGGGGTGCCAAAAAGGGCAGGAGGGGGCCCTCCGGGGATTTGGCGCTGGGTGGCGGCACGGGAGATTTCTCCCAAATTTTCCGGAAAGAAGGAAAAAGTTTAGGAAAGATAGAGATAGAGGGGGGGTTTGGGGTTGTTGTTAAAAAGGGGTTGGGGGTGGGGGGGGGAAAAAAATGTAGATAGGGTGGGTGGGAAAAAGGGAAAGCTGGGTCAGTTGAAGAGACAAAAACCCCGGGATTTTCTCTGTTTGAGGGAAAATAGAGGGGCGGCAATCTTTTAAAAAGAAGGCTTTCAAGCTCGATCATAAAATGAGGGCCCGGCCCACGCCTCCGTTGATGGGGCCCAGTTTTTAATGGGGCCCGGGTTAAAAAAAACTAATTGGTAGATATACGCCGTTTGATTTTTTTTCAGCCGAGTTTAAAACCCGTTGTTTTTTCTTGCAAGAGCCCAGTTTTGACGGATCAGGGGACATGGGAAGGCAAGAAGGGAAGGGCCCGGAGCAGGGCCTTCTTACTGGTCTCTTGCTGCCGACCCATATTCCGGAGTGGGGTTTTTTTTCCCCCCCGGGGTTGAATCCCAGAGGGGTGGTCGAGCCAAAAAGGGGGGGGTGTTGAAACTTAGAGTTCTCTGAAAGGGGCAGGAGCTCAGGCTCATAAACATTTTGCCCCCCGATCGCGTTGGGGGAGGAAAAGTCTCTTTTTCGGGGGATTAAAGCCTTTTCCCTTTTTTCGACGTGGCAATCATCTTTGGGGAGATTTAAAAAACCGCCCCGGAAAACTAAAGGGTAGGGGAAGTGCCCCGAGGTTTTGGGGTCATGTTTGGGGTTGTTCTTAGTAGGGAATTTTTAGTGAGGCTCGTCTGGTGGATGTTTTAAATCAGGCACACCCCAGGCCCCAGAGGGTTTCACCTATATTGAGGTAGCCCAGATTAGGTTTTAGGATTAAAATTTGGGGTTTTTTTTAAAGGAGGACTCCGTCTTTTCAACCCCTTTTTTGGGGGCAGAGGGGAGAGTTCTAAAACCACTGTATGATTTTGTTTTCTTTGGAAAGTTGCAGGGACCCCCCCCCTTGGGAAGGGGTTTTTGGGAAACTTTTAAATTGTCACTCCTGGGAAGAGGGCAAGATTAGACAAACTTTTGAGGATTTCCCGCAGAGTAGAAATTCCTTCTAAAGGGGTTATGCAGGTAAATAAATCAAAGGGGGGTGGGAAAAAATTTAAGAAAAGGGGAGCAGGGGTTCTTCCGCCCGACCTTAAACCCCAGAAAACTTGAAAAGGTAACGCCCCGTATCAGAGCTTAAAGGGGGAAAAATTGAAAATTTGTCTCGACTGGAGGTTTAAACCCTTTATGAGGTCTCCGAGTAAAAAAATTGTCAAGGGGAATTTGTCAGTATGACAGGCAAAGCATTTTTTTTGGGTTTTTTTTAAAGGGGCTTGGCAGATTAAAAGCTCCCCTTTACCCTTACAAAAAATGCAGGATGTTGGTTGAAGCAAAAAAGTCCGGGGGCCTAAAGGATAGGACGGATCTTGAGGAAGTCCAGTTAGAGATTTTTGGAAAACGTTAGGTCATTTTTTGGGTCTCATCTTTTGGGGGAAGTTAGAGAGTTAAATCGGACAAATGTTGGCTTTTCTGGTGAAAGTATTCCCGAGCCCGGGAAAATTTTGCCTCTCTTTTGGGAATTTTTTAAGGCTTTATCAGGAGGAGAAAAATAAAAGGGGGGTTTTGACGGGGTTAACCCAAAAGAAAACCCCCCGGGGCCCCTTTTCTTTAACAAACTGAGTTTTAAAAGGCCTTTAAGGACATCTTGGTTCCCCCCCTTGACCCAGTTATAAATGAAATGCTTATCCTCCGGTACTCTGCCCCGGGTTTTAGAAGGTCAGCTCAAAACCCTTCCCGTTTAAAGGGTAAGGATCCGGGCCCCCTTGGGGAAAAAGTCCTCCCATAGCGTACTCAAAGTGGAAAAGAAAGATCCTGGCAAAAGTGCTTTTTAAAAGGGGTTTTAAACTTTGCCTTTAGATTCTTTCTGGGGCCCCCCAAAACTGTTCCATTCACGGTTTTGCCCCCAATTTGTTTCGGGCCTTTTGGTTTTCAGGGGGGCTGTGGAGTGGGGGGAGGGATCGGAAGGGGTTCCCCCACTGTCCCTGGATCAGGCAAAAGTTTTTGAAACAACCCCGAAATAGATCTCTGGTCCACTCTCCTGGGATGTGGTCTGCCGGGGGGGGGGGGGGCGTTTTAAAATTTGGGTAAAAAAAACCCGGTTTTAAAGGGGGGCCGGGGAGCTTTCCAATTGTGAACGGGTTTGGAAAGGTTTGGGCCCTTTTGAAGGGGGGGTTCCCGGTGGGTCCCGCCTCTCCTCTGAGCCCCTTGCTAATTTCAAAAAAAGTTTTGTGATTGACCCCCTTCGAAAGGGTAGATGGTGGAACCCTTGGTGGGGGTTGGGGGGGATAGGCCTACGGGCCCCGGCGCCTTCCCCTTGGGGTCGGGGGCCCTATGCGGACAAAGTCACTCTGTTTGTCTCTTCCTTGGAGGAGGCCCGATTGGGTTTATGGCGGAAATTGAAAATTACTCGGGGACATCTGGGGGCCCCAAAAATTTAATCGGGAAAAAGGGTTTTAAAATCTTTGGTTTTGGGGAAAGGGGGAAAAAAGAAACCCAACCCTTTTTACCTTTCCAGACACCTTCCCTGTTTCCCCAGGCACAAATAAAAATACTGGGATTGATTTCGGCCAGGGGGAAAACCCGAAAAAAAAATGGGAGGGGAAAGGTAAACAAAAGCGCTGGAAAGGGGGATCAGTGGAAAGGGTGGTTTTTTACCCCTTTGAGTGAGGGGGGACTGATCAAAATTTCCCCTCCCCTTTTTCCAAACTTTTTGGGCAGTTTTGTGCATTTTGCCAGGGTTTTTTCCCGGGGTTGGATCTATAGTCTGTTTTTCCAAAATGTTATGGGGAAAAAGACTTAACCCGATCAAAAAGGGGGGGGGTGGGCATACCGTACGAGGGGGGACTAGGGGGGGTTTTTTTTGGTTTTAACCCCCCTGGTTTTTTCTTTAAAATACCTTTATTAAGATCAACCTAGCCCCCCCTTTTGGGGCGAGGGCCTCCACTGTGGGTTTGCCTCCTGGCCGGGAGGGTTTTAGTTCCCCTTCCCGGAATGGGAATAAGGGAAACGGGGGGGTGTTTGGTTTTTGGGGGATTTTTTTGCGCTCAAATTTCCCCTACTTTTCCGGGTTACGTTGCCCCTGAACCCCCGAAGGGGCCCTCGCGATGGGGTCTGGAAGGGTGGGGGATAATGACTCTGGCCCGGAAATCCCTGGAAAAGAAGGGGGGTTGTTTACCCTTTTTTAGACTTGTTGGCCCTCAAAAAATTGCCCCCGGTCAGGATCCCGGGGTAGGGTTACATTTATTGAATTTTAGCGGGATCCCGAAAAAAATTTGGGGAAAGACCTGGCCCCCGCTTTTTTTGGGAAACGGGATGTGAGGGACAATGGGAAATTTTTTAACTTTCCCCCGGGCGAAATTGCCCCTTGGGGGGGAAGGGTTTTTGGTGGGATGCTGGAAAGGGATGGAAAAAAATTCCTCCCCCATTGCCCCCCCACAATCCAGGGTGTACCAAAAGGGGGGGGGCTTCCATAGGTTGGGCAGGATTTTTGGCAGGCCCCCTCCCATGTGGATTGGGTATATGGAACATTCAAAAACCCCCTGGTGGTTGGGGGGCCCATGCACTTTATTCATAGGTTTGTTTAGTGGTCAGGTATCACACTTTTGGGGCGCACGATGCTTAAGGCGAAGGGACAAAAGGAAAAAAAACTTCCAGGGAAACAGTGGTTTGGCACATTTTGGGATTTTGGAAGGTACGTTTGTGGAGTTTGAGAGGTTGGGGGGTTTAGGAGGGCATCGACCCTTTGGGGGGGGTTGTCCCTTTTAGGGTTCCCCGAAACTCTCGACCTTACTATCCCGGGGTGGGGGGCCCAATGCTTTTCATTAGATTTTTGTTTTGTTTTTATAGTTGGGCCGGGTTGAAAGGGTTAAAAAGAGATCCCAACCCGGGGCCTTCCGAGGGGAAGGTAGGAAGTTAAAGGGTTGTATTTAGGTTGTATAGTAAAACGTGGGGGTATAAGTTTTGGGGTTTTTGGGTTGAATAAGGTAAGGTTTTTTACAAGGTATATAAATAAAAAATATTAAATAAAAAAAAAAAAAAAGGGGGGGATTTAGATAGGTTGGGTGGTGGGTTTAAAAAAAGGGGGGAGGAAAGAAATGAGTTGGCCCCCTTTTGAGGGGCTGAACAAATTTTATATTGGGGGGGGGGGCCTTTATGGGAAAACCAAAAAAATTTTTTTTTTGGATAGGGAAAAAAAATGTGGGAAAAAATGTGGGAATTTGGGAAAAAATTATAAAATAGGAAAGCAAGATTTTATTGGTAAAAAATGTAAATATTTTATATAGGGTTTTTTTATTGTATATAGGATCTTTGTTTTGGGTGGGCAAGCAGGGAAGGTTAAAAATAAAGTTTAAAAAAAATATGGGCGAATGATATGGATGAATTTGGGCTGGGGGCCCGTTCAAAAAGGGCATTTAAAATTTTTAAAAAATTTTTGTTTTTTTCATTTTTTTAAAATTTTCCCCTTTTACAAAAATAACAGAACCCAAAAGGGAAGGTTTTTTACCCGCAAAGCTCCATATCACTATATGGGGGCCCCGGGAGGGGGCCCCGGTTTATACGTGTTTTTTTAAACCCATATCCCCCTTTCTATTACAAAAAATATAAACTTTTTACAGGGTCAACATTTGTTTTTCACATGCGGCCAAAACAGAGAGCTGTGTTGTAGATGCAATGGATTTGATAATGGTGCTGAAAGAAATTCTAAACATAATACAATAGGCAAGAGCAAAAGAAAATAACAGCAATGATAACAAAATAAATCTGCAGGAAATTTTGGGCAGCGTTGTTCCCAAAGGTGCCGATAATTTTAATGGTTTACCCCCAATTTAGGGCCCGGGGCAGGGTCTTTTCGGGGGCTCAGCTTTTTTTTCCCCTTCAGAGGGGGAGCCCCGAAATACCGCGCACAATCTGTTCACCCAATCTGTCCACTGCTGAGAAGTGCAACTATGTGAAAACCACTGCAACATTCATAGAGGGGCTAAAGCTCACTGCTGTCTCCTGTAGACACTGCACCTTAAAGGGAATGTCCACTCCGAAATTCTGCAGTGATTATTTTCATAAAATATCTTCATGGGGGTCGGAGTGCAGAGTTCCCTGTATAGACAGAGGCTAATGTTGAAAGTCTGGTATCAAGCTTACTACACACTATGGGCGACATGTATGATCGGGCTTTACGCCTGTTTTTTGGCGTATACTGCGCCTCCCGGCCCGAATCCCGCTGTCGGATGCAGGGATGCGGTGTTAGGCGCAGCGTCCGCCACTTTCAGCTGCGCCCCGCATGAAGGGGCGGGCAGTGGGCGCGGTGTGGGCGCGGGGTAGGCGTTCCGAGGCGGGACGCGGCACGCTCGAAAACTCTGAGGCATGTACGATGGCGAGTCGGCAAAGCGAGGCGCAGTGCAGCGCTCGGCAGCTCCGACAGGCAGACGTGGTTTTTTTTGGTCTAAATGCTCCGGCGGCGGCGAAGTGAAGCAGGATTGGAACATGTGAGGAAACATAGAAGATCGCGACAGAAATCTCGGCGCTCCGCTCCGTGCAGCAGGAGTGTGATTCCGAAAAAATCGCCTTTATAAAGGCGGAAAGCAGTGTCAGAAAAGAGCTGAACGTTAAAAATAAACATCATTTTAAAAAAAAAATCACTTTCCAAAAACTCTGGGAACGGCGCAAATATCAAGAATTATGATATTGAAAAATTGCCGGGAAATACAGTAATTAAAATTCTGAAACCTTTTTCTCATTGGTCGGCATAAACCGGCCAATCGAATAGGAGCGACAGTGAACCATTAAAAACCTATGGGGAAGGGATTGACCAATCAGAATCAAAGGCGGGACAGTTAAAAAATACAGTAAAAATTGCTTGAAAAGAGCTGATTGGTTAAGCTCCCGGGGACTTGGCTAGCTTAACCAATCAGAATAGGAGCGACAGAGACCCATTAAAACCTATGGAGAACTATTGACCAATCAGAATAGGAGCGCCAAAGCCCCATTCTAGTCTATGGAGAAGTTTTAGACCAATCAGAATCCACGGCGGGATAATTCAAATACAGTAAAAAAGACAGAAAAGAGCTGAATGGCTGAGCTAGCAGGGGCTTGGCTATCCCAGCCAATCAGAGCGCGAGCTACTTCTCCCATTATAGTCTATGGAGGGGATGGGCGCTCTGAAATCTCGGCGTCAGCGCCGTTGCGGCATGAAGTATTAATAAAAAATTATTTTTTTATAAAAGTAAAACATTATCAGATAAAAAGCCGAACCATTCTTTACAAATAAAGCAGTTTAAAAACCCGAACAATGCCGAGACCGGCGCTACATAGGAATTGCAATAGAGAGAATTGCCGGGGAATACAGTAATTCAAATTGTTTAAGCTATTCTGATTGGTCGGAATAAACCAGCCAATCAGAATAGGAGCGACAATGTCCCATTATAACCCATGGGAGGAGAATTGGACCAATCAGAATAGGAGCGACAGTGGCACATTATATCCTATGGAGAAAAATTGACCAATCATATTCAAAGGCGGGACAGTTCCAAATACAGTAAAAATGCAGAAACGAGCTGATTGGTTGAAGCGGCGGGGGCTCGTCCAGCTTAGCCAATCAGAGTGCAGGGTACTTTTTCATAGTGTTCTATGTGGAAAAGAATTTCTGAGCGCGCTCTGTGATTGGCTAAGTTAAAGAGGCGCCGTTATTTGGACCCAAAGGGAGAGCGAGCAACGCTCCTATGGGTTTTTTTTAACGCAATCTGAAATAAAACTTTTCATGGCCGAAATCAAATTATAACACTACAAAAATTTACCGATGTGTATAAAAAATAAATGATGATAGGGGGGTAACAAAAAAAAATTAAATCAATAAAATCATGTTTATTCTTTATTTTCGTTGCACCCCATACTTTGTTTCCTTGGGCTAATGTGTTCCCCGTTCGCATCGGAACTGTTTTTCGGCGCGTCCCGCACGGCGCCTAAACCCCGCACGGGCCCCCCATCCCCCCGCACTGTGCCCCCATACACGGCGAGGCGCAGGAACTTTTGCCCGCAGTAGAGCACACCCCTCGGGGCGAATTTAGGCGCAGCCCCGTTTGGGCGCCCAGCCCCCGCACTGCCCCCCCACACATGGCCGGGCGCGGGGGACTTTTCCCCATGTATGCCCACCTACCCCCGGCCCAAACATGGCGCAGCGCCGACTGCCCTCAGCCCCCAGGGCCCTAACACACAGGCGAGGCGCGGGGGACTTTCTGCTATTATGAGCGCGCCCGGCCCCGACAAAAATCGGCGCAGTTCCGAGGGAAAACTGGGGGAAAGGTGCACCCCGACCCGGGCGAGATTCTAAAATTTGCCTAGTTTTTATGGAGCTCAATGGGAACTGTATGAACTCCCTCCAGTGCTGGTTGCAGGTAGCAAGAATCTTATTATTGTGCTATATGGTTCTATAGGGGATTTGGAGCTCTGTATCACATCTCCAACCCATATGTCACTGTGTAGGGGAAACAAAGGGTAGATATATTCCTTACATTTAGAACGTAGGTTCTCCCGATGTTTGCCAAATGACTCCATAGGCTTCCTTTGTCAGTTGAGGGTAAAATACTGTTCTTTTGATGTCTATCTGGCTGGTTTGCTGCAAGAATACAGTATGGATCAGCATAATGGACTACACTATGGCCACCATTCACATTACTGCAGTGTATCTCACTATGTAGGTTTACAGTTGGGTTTTCAAGAGGAGAAGATGCACTGCTCAAGAGGAGAAGATGCAGATTGATGGATGGTTGTAAGCAGTACCACCACTCAGGAGGAGGAGATGTAGACTGATGGGTATCAGACCATGCTCAGGGGGGAGGATGTAAGTGATATCAGTACAAGCTCAGGAGGAGGAGCGTAACTGTCGATGTACCACCCTCAGGAGGGGGAGTGTAACTGATGATAGTCGTACCACCGCTCAGGAGGAGGAGATTTAGACTGATGGATGACTGTAAGCAGTACCACTGCTCAGGAAGGGGGAGATGCAGACTGATGAGTAGTCAGTACCACCGCTCAGGAGGAGGAGCTGTAGACTGATGGATAGTCAGTACCACCACTCAGGAGGAGATGTAGACTGATGGATAGTCAGTACCACCGCTCAGGAGGAGGAGATGTAGACTGATGGGTAGTCAGTACCAACACTTAGGAGGAGGAGATGTAGACTGAGAGATACCCAGTACCACCGCTCTCGAGGAGGAGATGTAGACTGATGGATAGCCAGTACCACCGCTCAGGAGGAGGAGATGTAGACTGATGGATGACTGTAATCAGTACCACCGCTCAGGATGGGGAGATGAAGACTTATGGATAGTCAGTACCACCACTCAGGAGGAGGAGATGTAGACTGATGGATAGTCAGTACCACCACTCAGGAGGAGGAGATGTAGACTGATGGATAGTCAGTACCACCGCTCAGGAGGAGGAGATGTAGACTAATGGGTAGTCAGTACCAACACTTAGGAGGAGGAGATGTAGACTGAGAGATACCCAGTACCACCGCTCAGCAGGAGGAGATGTAGACTGACGGATAGCCAGTACCACCGCTCAGGAGGAGGAGATGTAGACTGATCGATAGTACCACCGCTCAGGAGGAGGAGATGTAGACTGATCGATAGTACCACCGCTCAGGAGGAGGAGATGTAGACTGATTGAAAGTCAGTACCAACGCTCAGGAGGAAGAGTTGTAGACTGATGGATAGTCAGTACCGCCACTAAGGAGGAGTAGATATAGACTGATAGATAGTCAGTACCACCACTCAGGCGGAGAAGATGCAAACTGATGGATAGTCACTACCACTGCTCAGGAGGAGGAGATGTAGACTGATGGATAGTCAGTACCACCACAAAGGAGGAAGAGATATAGACTGATGGATAGTCAGTACCACCGCTCAGGAGGAGGAGATGTAGACTGATTGGTAGTCAGTACCACTGCTCAGGAGGAGAAGATGCAGACTGATGGATAGTCAGTACCACCACTCAAGAGGAGGAGATGTAGACTGATGGATAGTCAGTACCACCACTCAGGAGGAGAAGATGCAAACTGATGGATAGTCACTACCAGCGCTCAGGAGGAGAAGATGCAGATTGATGGATGGTCAGTACCACCACTCAGGAGGAGGAGATGTAGACTGATGGATGGCTGTAAGCAGTACCACTGCTTAGGAGGAGGTGTAGACTGATGGAAAGTCAGTACCACTGCTCAGGAGGAGGAGATGTAGACTGATGGATAGTCAGTACCACCGCTCAGGAGGAGGAGGTGTAGACTGATGGGTAGTCAGTACCAGTGCTCAGGAGGAGGAGATGTAGACTGATGGGTAGTCAGTACCAACACTTAGGCAGAGGAGAGGCAGACTGATGGGTAGAGGAGAGGCAGACTGAGATGACTGCCAGCATGGATGGCATCTAGTCAGCATGAAGTGCTAGATCTATTTATGTAAAAAAACAAAAACAAATCATGATGTTCAAGGATGAATATTCACTGTAAAAACTACATCATCAGACAAAAATGAACTACAAAGGGTTTTGTATAGTAAATCCTGGTACTATGAGTGACCATAGATATTGTGAACAATATATCAGTAAAGCAATACCATGCATAAATTTAAGAAGCAGTAAAAATGGCACAAATCAAAATGGCATATGTGGTATACTTTGGGACATCTCACTAAGCGTTCTAGATGCACTTATATTCCTTAAGGGAAACCTATCATATTGAAAATCTAATCTGTGGGCAGAATGTTATAAAGCAGGAGGAGCAGAGCAGATTGATATATGGTGTAGTTGATTTTCGAGGCCCACTAGTGGAGCTGATTCTTGGGGCCCAACAAGGGAGTTGATTCCTAGAGCCCAAGAGGTGAGTTGATTCTTGGAGACCACCAGTGGAGTTGACTTTTGGGGTCCATCAGTAGAGTTGATTCTTGGAGCCACCAGTGGAGTTGCATTTTGCTCCCACCAGTGGAGTTGACTTTTGGGGCCCAACAGGTGAGTTGGTTCTTGGAGCCCACCAGTGAAGTGATTTTGGGGGATTCTTGGAGCCTACCAGAGGAGTTTTCTTGAACTTGGGGTGGGACACTCCAGTGAAATTGATTCTTGGAGCTCACCAGTGGAGTTGATTCTTTTGGGCCTAACCAGTGGAGTTGATTCTTGGGGGCCCAACAGTGAAGTTGATTCTTGGGGGCTCACCAGTGGAGTTAAATCTTGGGGTCCACCAGTGGAGTTGATTCTTGAGGCCACCAGTGGAGTTGAATCTTGGGGCCCACCCTACAGCTACTATACATGACTGTTCATGCCTCTTGTTTTCTGCCTCTCTTTTGCTTCCATGCTTTTTATGGTGATTACATTGGGAGAAATAGCTTTTGGCCAAATCATGCTTCATCTGACAGCTGTTCTGTACGGGCACATGTTGTCACCAAATGTTGCTATGTTTCCCCTGGATAGACTCTCATGCATACACGTCAATCTCTCCCTCAGCCTCACATCTCTATAGGTCTAATGGGAGATTACATTCTATTTAAAGTCTTCATCACAATATCAAGTAAACATTCTGCATTGGGACGACGCGTTTTATACCTGTTTTTGGTTTAATTAGTTTACAGACGATTCTGCCCATCCTCAGGAAGGCGAGGAATGGCTGGAGCGGCAGTTCGTCTCCTTCTTCCCACACCTTATGACAGCTCTAGAAAGTGAGACAGGTTCTAGTCTCATGCAGCTCCATAATTACAGCTGCATAGAATAATTTGACACATCCCCTCGGATACACCGGGACACGACTTCTGTTTTGGCACCTTCGGAATGTAAACAGCACGAGCTGCTCAGTGCATACATTATGTTACAAGGGAGAAGACAGAAATAACCATCTCCAGCAAATCCTGTGTGCACTGGAGGAATATATTCTACATATTATACTCTTTCCATAAGCAGCTGAAATTTTTTCTATGAGGATAACACCTTAAATAGTTGGAGAAGGTTGCATAGCAACTGCCAAAGTGGCAGCAATGTGACTACTCTCTACTGCATGTGCTCAGGTTATAATGTGATATGGTGGTCACCTTGGCAGGGGGAGCAGTACATGCATTCGGCTCAGAGGCGTAACTTCAAGCTCTTGGGCCCTGGTGCAAAAAGTAAAATGGGCCCCCCAGCTACCATGCGCCATTTACAATACTGGTATCTCCCTATGTGGCAGAAGGGCTTTTGGGTCCCCTCAGGCTGAAGGGCCCGGTAGCGGTTGCTACCTCTGCACCCCCTGTAGCTACGCCCCTGATTCGGCTATAGAATGATGTAGACACAGGTAGTACTACCTGCCTGTGAATGGTGTAGGCAAAGATAAAACTTCTTACTTGTCTCTACTTGTCAATGATATATATATATGTATATTTT